>JAPEVG010000198.1:0-63550 GCA_029747595.1 Trametes cubensis | reverse complement strand
TCATTACGCCAGATACCACGCACACCATCTACYGCGGGCATTGGCTTCGGGTAAGTCGCCCAGCACTGCGCCCTTCTCTGATGCCTTCTACGCAGATGTTGATGACACATGTAAATTTTCAGATAACGCGCACCAAGCGCTACCAAGACTATGGTTCATGTGCCGAACTCAAAATTAGGTATGTCCGCCTCGAGATCGTGCGTGTTATCAGGGGACTTCATTTGAACACCGGGGCAGCGTCGTCGCACGTAATAACGACATCCTCAAGAGGCTCGTATTGGAGGCCAAGCGTGAGTACGAGAAGGATGCGGAGCACCGAGTGCACATCTTCATGGCGGATACGTACGTGATACCCGCTTCGTCGTTTACCTGGCGCGCCCCTGACGCTCTGTTTCAAACCTTGTTAGTACGTACGGGTGCTGGCGCTGGAACGGGGCGCGTCAGAAGCGACCCATGAGCTCGATCGTACTGGAACCGGGCGTGAAGGATATGATCCTTGCGGACTGCAAGGACTTCTTGGCGTCGGAGGATTGGTGAGTGCTCCGGCATTCTACAGGAAGCTGCGCTAACGGCATCTGCTGCAGGTATGCTGAGAGAGGTTAGCGTGGTGCCAATGCTATTTCTCTAGGTCACGGTTGCTGATCGTCTGACAGGCATCCCGTTCAGGCGCGGGTATCTGCTCCATGGGGTCCCCGGCAGGTACGTACTCGACCGCCGGCTATGTACTCGTACACTTAATCTCCGCAAACAGTGGGAAGACGTCTCTCATCCATAGTCTGGCGGGAGAGCTCGGGCTTGACATCTACGTAGTCAGCCTGTCCTCAAAGGGGTAAGAAAATTGAGTTCTGAAGCCCCTATGACGTCCTAACCACACCATAGCATGAGCGACAATACATTGACGACGTTGATGGGTAACGTACCATCTAGGTCGGTGGTGTCGCTGATGACCGCCCGCGCATCGTACTGACATACTATCTCAACAGATGTATCTTGCTTCTAGAAGATCTCGATGCTGCATTTACACGCGGGATCTCCCGTGACGAAACCTCGACGGGAGCGCCGACGACCACCTCCTCGTCGAGTTCGTCCTCTTCCTCTGCCAAGAATAAGGATGATAACGATGGTTCAACTCTGAGCTTGAGTGGCTTGTTGAACAGTCTTGACGGCGTTGCAGCGGCGGAGGGCCGGTACGTTACTTGACCCGCTACTGCGATCTCGTCCGTCACAGAGCGACGTGCCTAATGTACCACATCCAACAGCCTTCTGTTCGCGACGACAAACCACATCGAGCGACTTGATCCCGCGCTTAGCCGCCCCGGCCGCATGGATGTCTGGGTAAACTTCAAACACGCCACAAAGTGGCAAGCAGAGGGCATTTTCAAGTGCTTCTTCCCTGCACGACCGAGCATCCCCGCAGCGACGAGCGCGGCGCCCCCGTCAGCTGCCTCCGCAGATGAGAAGCATCCTGCGGACGCCACATCCTCGGCGAACCTTGCAGAGTCGAAGCGCAAGCGTGCCGCGCACTCTATCCCCCTCCTTTCCGAAGAGGAAATCTCGGACCTCGCTAGGCGTTTCGCAGACGCAATCCCTGAGAACGAGCTGAGCGTACGTGGCAGCTGCCTCTCCTCCGCGCAGCGAGTCACGATGGGCTGACCGTGTGCACAGGTCGCTGCATTGCAGGGCTACCTTCTCAGGAACAAGACCCGCCCGCGGGAGTGCGTTGATGAAGTCGCGGCGTGGTACGTCGGGCGGCCGGTCCCGCTGTGTGATCCCGCTGATGATGTTCCCAGGGTCGTCTCCGAACGCGAAATGCGCGAAAAGCTGAAGAAGGAAAAGGAGGAGGTGAGCGCACTGCTTCGTTGTCACAAGACATGCGGGCCCCGGCTGACGTCCTCGGGAAGCGCGAAGCTAAGGAGAAGAAAGAAGCTGAGGAGAAGGCCAAGAAAGAGGTTCGTTTACGTTGCGCTGACGTCTTTTTGGGTGCGTACTGACGACAAGTCTGTCTACCAGAAGGAAGAAGCCGAAGCGAAAGAGGTATTTCAGTCGACCAAGTCTCTATAGCAGTTGTGCTGACCAAGCTGCGTCCCCCAGAAGGAAGAGAAGGCCGCCAAAGAGGTATGATCGTCCGATTGTGGACATGTCCCTGAGGAGATATTACTCACGCGAAACCCATGCTGCAGAAGACCGAGAAGAAAGAAAGCCGCGTGAAAGGCAAGCGGAGCGCACTCCGCGAAGCCGCCAAAGCCCCCGCGGCCTCTGCTCCGACCGAGGACGACACGCCCACGCCTAGTGAGAGCACGTCCGCGACCGAAGGGTCGTCGTCGGCTAAGGAGAGCGCAACCTCGGCGGAGTCCACGTCTGCGTCCGAATCTGAGAACACGAGCGGCGCGGATGCCGACACGGAAGAGAGCGTCACGTCCGAGGAGGAACCCGACAAGGCTGAGAAGGCGCCGGAGCCATCTGAGCCTGCACCGGATGCGTCCGCTGCGGGCAAGGAAAAGTGGGTGTCCGTCAAGCCACAGCAGTCGTCTGCAGACACGCCGGCCACGGCCTGAGTCTGTTTTCGTTCGCGTCGAACGTTGAGCGTTGCGGGTTCGCCACCACCCATTGGCGCTTCGCACGGCGCTAGTTAGCGCGACGTCCCCTCTGGATCCCCTTCGCGGTTGTCGATATCCCTGTGTCAGTGTCTGTCCATCCTCGTCCGTGTCCTCCGTCTCTGCTGTACGCTTCGCGGCGCTCGCTGGTCGGCCGGTGAACCTTGTGATATCGTGTGCTCCTGCGTTTCTCTGATGTATAAACCTTGTGATCCTCGGACGGAGCGACGCATAGATGCCCTTCCTCCCCTTGGCTGTGCCATGTGTACCTACGATGCTCACGATGTTGACGTCGGTGCTTTGATGTATCCCAAGTTTACGCATGTTCTTCGACGAAATACACGAATTTGTATAGCCTTATAACTTGCAGCGCAGCAGTGCAACAGTACCTCTAACCACGCAAGAGGCTCTCAGATCAAGAGGGTTTGTGCCTGCACTTTTTCATTACTCAGATGTACTAAGCAGGTGAATCGTGAGATGTGGTCATGACCATGAAATATTGTACGGTATGTTGCAGAGCGGAGAACCAAGGTACGACAAAGCAAACTCTAGTAGCAATCATTACGAAAGCATGTATAACTTCATCCCAGCGAGTTGCGCATCACGATAACCTCCACGCATCGCGCCGCCATCATAAGTGGATCGCATTACGTCGACTTAAGCGTGACTTCAGAGAGCGTCTTGAACGCATCGCGGTACGCGTCGAGGAGAGCCTTCACACGCGCACGCTCGGCGACGAGCGCCTCGTCCTCGTTCAGGAGGTCGCCGAAGAGCTCGGGCTTGTAGAGCGACGCGACGAGGCGGTTCTGGACCTGCTGCGACGTGTTATTTACGAGCAGGTGCATGATCGCCTTCGGGACGAGGTCCTGGATCGTCTGTCGTACGATATTGAAGTACGACTGGATGAGCGAACGGATCAGGTTCGTCTCCATCTCTTCGCGCATCGTCATGTGTCCGCTGCTGTCCGATGAGGCCTGTGGAGCTGTTGAGTAACGGGGCACAAGAAGTTGGCACGTATAAAGAGCACGCACCGCCTCGATGTGCTTGCCCAAACTCTTCATGTCGAACGCCGCATTGTTCTCTATCGACCGCTTGCCCGCCATGAGACCCGTCTCCAGCGCTGGGTCCGCGCCCGACACGTCCCTGCCCACCGGCGCAACGCTGTGCACCGTGTTCGCGCGCTCAACCGTCGAACCCGCCAACGGTCCGGGGCCATTCTGCCCGAAAAAGTAGTTGAGGAACGTCTCCTTGGCCGTACCACTCCCATGGCCGGGCGCATTTGATGCTCCCGAGACGTGCCTGGACGAACTGTGGTGGCCCTTCGGGGAGTGATGCCGGTGTGATGAGGACCCTACCGTCCCAGGAGCAATGGGAGGTGCGGATGCGGCACCACGCGAGCGATCTTGCGCTATAGATGATACGGAGCGCGCGTCCCGGCTGGTTGTCCCATTGAGCGTAGGCTCGTCCGTCGACTCATCGTCGTCTTCTTGCGAGGGGGNAGCCGTTGATAGACTCGATGGAAGCGGTCTGCGAAGGTTCGATGTGTTTGTGCTACAGCGTTCAACGCGCAGCTGGACAATAGAAACGAGGTACAACTTACCCGTGGCAGGACTTGTTTCGGAGGTGCTGTGGACAGGGCTGTGGCGGCGGCGGCTGAACCTGAGATGAATGCGGGGTGGTTCGTGTTAATGTACGCTGTCTGTATGTCGATGAGGCTTTGGGTGTACTCGGTCGTGGGACCGAGGCGTTCCCTGAGCAGTTCCGACACGACCTCTACCAGCTGTGCATGTAGCCGGGGGAACCTTTGTAGCTCCTGAATTATCATGAGTTATAGTGACTGCGTTACCGTAGATAGGAGACATACCGAGCTTGTGCAGTTATGGCAAATCTTCACAAGCTCCTCGTAAACAAGCTCCACGCAGCGCAGACTCGGTGCCTCAAGCAACTTGATCTGTGGCTTCACCAGCAGATCGAACGCAATTTCGGGTACGAACAAGCTCGGACGAGGGCCTGTTGAGTTGCGAATCGCAGTCCGGATGTCCTGGTTATCGAGGTTGTGTGTGGCGTCAATTGACTGAAGTGCGTGACCAAAGACGTCATTGAAGATGTAGTATATCCGCGCTCCCCCGGACAACTCCTTCGTCGATATGTCCATGCTGGTGCCCTCGATGGAAGCGACGAAATCCCTCGCGAATTGCGTCATGAGCCGGAGAATCAAAGCCCCTTGCTGTGAAATTGTCAGCTACACGTGCGCGTCGTATTTAGCTTCTTGGGGCACACACTTGGTTCTTGTCGCCGTAGATAGCAGCATCACCAAATGAGTTGAGTTCCTGCTGCGCCTGACCCATGAGCGTGTTCAAGCGTGCCTTCATATCGGGGAGCTTGTCCCGGATATGATTCATGAGCACCTGGTTGAGCGTTTTGGCGAGGTAGCGTGTGCCGTTCTTATGAGCAATGTTGCGGTACGCCGGGTGGGTGCGGAAGAACTCGGCCTCAGTCTCTAACGCATCTTGCAACGACTTCTCCGCGTTAATGTCCGCCTGTGAGCGGTTAACAACGCCAATGAAGCCAAGCTTGAGCGGGTAAACGCGTCCCGTGAGGATATCAAGCGCGTTCGTGCCCGCGTCCATGAGGTCGAGTTTCGTGAGCACACCGATGGTCCGCCGACCTTGCGGGTCAACTTGTCGCGCAAGCTTGAGAGCTTCTGAGTTGGCGAGATCGACATTTGCGGCAGATACGGCAAGGATGACGCTACACATAGTTGAGGTATAGCATCATCTCGGTCAAGCGGACGTACGTACCAGTTCGGTTTTGAAATGTAGTCAATGACAAGGCTCCGGATCTGTCTTTCAATGTCGCTCGGCTGGTCGCCCACGGGGATCTGCCATGCAGTCTCTAAACACCTATCCGCATATCGAGCCACACCCTCTAGCCACACGCACCTTCGTCAGACCAGGCAGATCCACCAAGGTGAGATCGAGTACATTGGGACTGTATATCCGCAGGTGAATGGGGAGCTTGCTGATTCCTTTGTTCTGGCCGGCAACGCGGAAGGTCTCTTGCTCAATCTCCCGGCGGATTTCGTTGAAATCGGTGAAGCGTTTGTCAATGTGCAGGAACTGCCCCCACTCTGTATACGTTTGCGTCGGGTTCTCCGTGACGGGCGTGTGAATGAGCTGGAGGACGAGAGGTCTCCGGGTGACAATTCCCGAACCGCGAGGAAGGAAATCCCGGCCGACGATGCTGTTCCGAGGTAAATCAGGGTAGAATGTAGTGGAAGGGGAAGTTACGTACGTCTCGAGCACACTAGATTTTCCCGCAGACTGGCTCCCCACCTGTAACGCCCCTTAGTACCGATATGCATTCTCTGTATAGATTGTACATACGACAGCCAGCTGGGGCATGTCCAGCTCCCCACCTGTAGGCGCGTGAGCAGAGGTCAGAGGAACGGAAAGCACATGAAACCGACCTAGGTTTGCGAACGTATCCTGAAGCTTGTTGACGAGTTTGATGAGGTCTGCGTCCATGCTGGGCAGAGCTACGGGGAGGTCGTGAGGGTCGTGGAGGTCGTTGTCGTGGAGGAAGGTGAAGGATGGCTTGGGCCTGTTTCCGACTGAAAGGCACAAGTCGTGGGCGCTAAAAACGCGTCGCCACGGCCGATACGCGACGCGGCCGGCGCTTACTCCACATTGGCTTGTTCCCCACACTCACAGTCTCGCCTCGCAGCATACACTCACTCCCTCGGCATCTCCGCTGCCTCTGAGCTGCCTGGCCGAGGCGACGCGCAATTGCTGGGCGCAACATGCCTGCACACTACGAGCCTCTAGATCACGAGGAGACCGGCTTCTACAACGACGGACCGTCCTCTTCAGCTACAGGGTACCCTGGCACGGTCAAGCCAGAGACCTACTATGGCGAGGGTCCTTTTGACCCACCGAGTTCAGACGACGAGTCGGAAGAGCTGCTTGAGAAGGGGCTCGAGCGTTCTGGCCGTGCTATAGAGGCCGAAGGCAATCTCGTAGTTGGAAGCGGCAAGGTGCGACAAGCTCGTGTGTAATCGCACCGTACCAAGTTATAGTGCTCACACCGAATCACTCCTCAAGACCCGGCCAGCATCCGTCAGATACCTTGTCATTGCTCTCGTATCCTTAGTTTCTATCGCAGTCCTCATCGGTATATTCGCTGCAAGGTCTTACACCGGCACAGCATTCCGCATACAGGGCGTTCAACATCTTACATTGGATCATATATTCAATGGCACCTTTGCTGCGCAGAGCAGGAGTATCCTTTGGGTCCCTGAAGGTATGTATGAATGTCACGATAAAATGGTGTGGTTAACACAGCCTGTGTCTAGCTGGGGATGGGGTATTCGCCACTGTCGAAGGGGCCTCTATCAACCTTGTGGATTTGAAGTCGAATACCACCAAGGAGATGGTGTCCTTGATCGACGTCAAGGACGTAAGGAAAATCTGTAGGCTTCAAAGGGATCCAATTTTTGACAGTCACTGTATAGGAGCGCGGCCGGCCACTCAATTGGGCTAGCTGGAAACTGTCGTCTGACATGAAGTATCTCCTCGTAAAGGCTGACTATAAGAAGGTGAGCACATTATTCATTCTTAGAAACTCTGCCTCTATGCTAGGACGTCAGCAAGTCTCGTTTGACCTATATGTAGCCCTGTACGTATTCGCACAGTAGGGTTTGACCTGGCCTTGCGGATGAACAGTACGAACAGTCATTACCGTACTGTCTATGGGTGCTCTCTCTATTTCTGACGATCTCTCCTCTTGTATAGTGTAGAGGTTGGGGAACGCAGAGGATACCCTGCCTCTGCACCAATGCACTGGAATCTAGATTTCACCTGATCTGCTTCACTCCGTTGTCTCGAGCAAAATGATGCTGACTAGATCATCAGCAATGGCGACACTCCAGCTTCGGCAATTATTACGTGCATGAATTTGCGACCAAACGAACTTGGCCGTTGATTCCGCCGAGCAACCCACCCACAACGGCTTACGCCACATGGTCTCCTACGGGCCAATCCATCGCATTTGTGACAGGCAACGATCTCTACGTTGTCCCATCCCCGTCGTAAGTCGTTTATACTATGAGATCTTCTTGGAACTTACGCGCTACACAGAGACATCGAATCCCCTATTCGCGTCACTTCGTCTGGTAACGCATCCCTCTTCCATGGCGTGCCAGACTGGGTCTATGAGGAGGAAGNTTTTTTCCTCTGATTACGCCCTTTGGTGGTCTCCTGATGCCTCAAAGGTCGCGTTCTTGCGCTTCGATGAGACTGCCGTTGACGAGTACACGTATCCCGTGTACAATCCTACAGAAGATGCTCATACTGTCGTTCCCTACCCGGACCACGTAGTGATGAAGTATCCGAAGCCTGGGTACAACAACCCACTCGTGTCCGTACACGTATTCCAGCTCGACGAGTATCTAGAGACGATGGAAGAGCTAGGTAGCGGTGCGAACGGGACGGAAGTTGCCCACGGCGCCACGTTGGAGCTCCAGTGGGAGGGCAGGCAGGCGGCGAACAACAGCATCATCTCGGAAGTAGCGTGGCTAGCCGACAATACACTGCTTGTGCGCGAGGTGACACGTGCAGCGGAAGCCGGCAGCGTTGTCTTCTTCGACTTGGGAAACGACCCTGCGAACGTTGGCGAGGTCGTCCGCAAATTGGGAAAACATGGGGAGCAGGGCGACGATGGCTGGATCGACCCGGTATGTTCATCTGCAGGGTAGTAAATCATTACGCTCACACCCTCCTCAGATTCAAGCCATCTACCCTCTATCACCCTCGCTTTCCCCAGATGGTGTGCCCGCCTACCTTGACATCGTTCCCACTCCCGAAGGTTACAACCACATCGCTCTGTTTAGCCCCGCCAACTCGAGCACACCCCGTTTCCTCACCTCCGGCCAATGGGAAGTGACGTCTGGCATCCTGGCTGTCGACTCAGATCGCAGCCTTGTATATTTCCAAGCCGCAAACCCGTCTTCCACTCAACGCCATATCTATTCCGTTGCCCTTCCGAAGCTTGCGGGGGAGGCACAGGCAGAGCTAACAGCGTTGACGGATACCTCAAGCCCTGGGTACTACGATGCGAGCTTCTCGCCCAAAGGTGCATTCTACTTGCTTAGCTACAAGGGGCCGCATGCACCATGGCAGCGCATTATCCATGTCGGCGACAAGGGTGAGATACAATTCTTATACTATGTGTGCGGTCTTGTGATTGAGTGCCGGGCGTTGCTAGACTTCGACTATGTGCTCACCGAGAACCCTCAACTCAATGCCACGCTCGCACAGTACGAGCTGCCCATCGTGACACATTCTACCATCGAGAGTGATGGCTACGGTACGTTACCGCGCGTTCTTGTCCCTCAATGCAGCTGAACATAATGTGTCACAGAACTGAACGTCCTGGAAATGCGTCCGCCTCGCATGGACGACTCGGGACGGACCAAATACCCAGTACTCTTCCGGGTCTACGGCGGACCCGGCTCCCAGATGGTAGACGTGCGCTTCCAACAGGACTGGCACGCATACCTTGTCACCGAACTGCAGTACATTGTTGTCGTGGTGGACGGACGTGGCACAGGCTTCCGCGGACGCTCGTTGCGCAATCCGGTGAAGAACAACCTCGGACGATGGGAGACGACTGACCAGATCAATGCTGCGAAGTTATGGGCGGCCAAGGAATATGTGGACCCGAAGCGGATCGGAATCTGGGGATGGGTCAGTTGCATGACCCCTACATTCTTGCTGTACTGACACTGATACGATCATCAGTCCTACGGCGGTTTCATGAGCTCCAAGGTCATTGAGGCTGATGCCGGCGTGCATTCGTTGGCTATGGCTGTAGCTGTGAGTAGCCTCGACCACACGTTAGCAATGGGTCATTGACTCTTCATTCTTCGTAGCCTGTGACGAGCTGGCGGCTATACGGTGAGAATCGTCGACACTACTCCTGCTCCAATGTACATACTGCTCACGCCCATTCCTCTAGATTCAATATATACAGAACGTTACATGAACCTCCCTGCTGCCAACCCAGAAGGCTACGTGACTGCGTCGATCTCCAACGTCACAGGCTTCCACCACGCCGACTTCCTGCTCGCGCACGGAAGCGGAGACGACAACGTGCACTTTGCGAACTCGGCACACCTCCTTGACATGCTCACCGCCGAGAAAGTGCGCGGGTTCCGCTTCCGGATGTTTACCGACAGGTACGTAGGCAATCCGCGTTGACCTCTGAAACTGTGTTCATACTGACCTGGGCTTGCAGTGACCACAGCATATATCGTAGAGGCGCGAACAGGGAACTATATGAGTTCATGACGGAATTCTTGATTGAGAAGTGGGGAAAGGGTGGCAAACGGCGTACCTGGTGATATTATAGACTGGACATAAGCTATACCCTTATATCTTACCCCTCTTTCCCTCTTGATTCTTCTTAAATGTGTAACCCAGGCGTCGTCGACAATGCGCAAGATGGTATACACCTACTTCAACAAACACAGTTACTGAATATGCTACAACCGCATCATCAAGAGCTCACTAATCTTGCTGATCATAGCCACATCGTACAAGCTATCGGTAACGACATAGTCCCAATTCTTTACAACCTGGTAATACACCAAACTAACAGATAGGACTTCACCCCAGACGGTACACCAGGCACGGTCTCCAAGTATTTCCTCTCCGAGTCCCGCAAGATCGCATCGACCTTCACCGTACCCTTCCTGAAGATCTGTCCGTCCCACAGCTCCGCCCAACTCTCTGGGGAATGGCAGAACATCGGCCCCTTCCTGCCCACACGGAGTTGCGTCCCTGTCTCCGTGCGGTACCCSTTCTCCTTCCGCATCTCCTCCTCGGTCTCGTGACAGGCGGCCAAAGGATTCMCGCAGTCCACCTCCTCGTAGACGCCGCGTTTCCCCCAGCCCGAGGTCACGTTCCCCTCCGTCGCGCAGTCGCACACCACCCTACCGAGGGGCCGGCTATGGCCGTCGGCGGAGCCCCAGTAGAAGCCGCTCTCCGCCTCGCAGAAGACGTAGAAGCCCCAGYATTGGAAGAGATAGAAGCCCGCCYCCGCCCAAGAGGCGAGCATTTTCGCGCGAACGGAGCCCGGTAAGGAGACGTGGCAGGACGCCCAGTGCTAGTAGAAGCCGGAGCAGGACCCCTGAGCGCCCGCGTGCAACAGGCTCGCGGATTCAGGATAGGATGGAAGTAGATGGTGACGCGAGGGGTACAGATAGTGGTGAGCTAAAGATCAGAGGTCAGGCAGAGGCTGAGCGACGAAAGGAACATCGCATGGACGTCGATGGCGACCAGGTCAGTCTTTTTTNCTCTGTCGCCTTGCTTCTCTCCAACATACTCATCGACATATTTCGAACTCCTCAGGTCGACAAAGAGGAACTAGCGAGGAGGGAAAGCGAGCTGAAGGAGAGAGCGCTTCGTAACAAAGTCGTACGCACGCGCAAAACGAGTAGCTCTGCCAACGCCGCTTCCAGTGCTGGTTCCGGCTCCGGCTCTGGCAACTAAGCACTCATTTCCTCAGTCCGACACGTATATTCTTCTTTCGTTCTTGCTCATGCCAATGTGCTCACTGCCCTCTCTGTAGTATGTCTTTTGCTAGAGTATGACCGTCTTCTTGACACCTCCCATTGGAGAAGTACACTTTCCGATGTGTCCTATCCTCCGTAAACGTATCCCCGTGCATGTATATGCTATTTTTGCTTCTATTGATCATGTTCTTCCTATGTCAGGACAGGAGTGCGGCTAAGAATAGCAGCATGCACTTGCTAGTCCCTTCTCGCGACAACGCTGTATAGGTCGTCGGGCGCAGCGCACATTCGGTATTTCCGCCAAGTACACCATCGCAAGCTAATGCGCCACTCCGGGACGTCTTCGGTTATTTTGCGGACGCGTTGTATCGCGCAGGGCTACGAGAAAGCTGTGCAACTGTGTAACCGTCGGACGACGACCCTCGTCCCAACCACCCTCATGTGACCGACCGCCCCACCTCTAAATCCCCCTCGGTTTCTCCCTGCGGCATTTTGCCCAGCGTATCACCTTTGTCGCAGGACGGAGGGGGGCTGGAAGAAGCACGGATATACAGCCTTCTGCGTGCGTCATGCTCTGCCGCGCCTGTGCTGAGGTCAATAGGCACGAGCTATTCTGAGCCGCGTCTGTTTGCGGTTCTGGCGAAACCCCCTCCGAGCTTTCAAAGCAGCCGGCTTGGGTGGTGGCTGCAGGTCGGTATTTAACGTGTGCGGGTAAGGGGAAGGGGAGGAGGTTCCTCAGGACATCAGTACCCGCTGGTGCACACGGCTACTCACATCTCCTAGCCCAACCAACCAAAAAGACCTCTCCTTCTGCCAATATGCTTGCGAAGCTTGTCCTCGCCGCGTCGCTTGCTGCGTCCGTCGCCGCCCACGCCACCTTCCAGGAGCTGTGGATTAACGGTGTCGACCAAGGCTCGTCCTGCGTGCGGCTTCCCCAGAGCAACTCGCCTGTCACCAGCGTCAGCACACCCGTACGCACTTTTCTCAGTTCACCTGATTCCGTTCCCTTGGCTTGTGACCGCTAAATCAGGCTCTGCCTTGATCCCTAGGACATCGCGTGCAATGCGAGCCCGCACCCGAGCGACGGCATCTGCCAGATCATGCGTGAGTCACTCTTGCTACATTTTGGATGTGCGGGACAGCGGTTGAGTACGTGCTTGAAGCTGGTGACGAGGTCACCGTCGAGATGCACCAGCAGCCCAACGACCGGTCGTGCGCGAACGAGGCCATCGGTGGCAACCACTATGGCCCCGTCCTCGTAAGTGCTGCAACGTATTCTGAGGGAAGACAACGGAGCTTATGGACGGCGCGATAGGTCTACATGGCGAAGGTCGAGGACGCGACCTCGGCTGTCGGCTCGTCCGCACAGTGGTTCAAGGTCGCCGAGATCGGCCTCCCGTCGAGCAACCCTGACTACTGGGGCACTGGTGAGTCCTCATATGTTGTTCTCCTTGTCGAAAAAGATGATGCTTACGCTGGATGCAGAGGTTTTGAACGTCAGTACTGGAAGTTGAGAGCAGGACTAGGTATGGGATATTGACAAGGATTACACAGGACAACTGCGGCCACTACACGTTCAAGGTCCCGTCTGATATCGCTCCCGGCAACTACTTGATCCGTGCAGAGGTCATCGGTGAGGACTCTTCCACTCTTCTGCACCGGCGCATGAGAGCGGTGTATCCTCTTCGCGTATGATACAACCCTGACACTACTATTGTATAGCTCTCCACGTCGCCAGCTCTGTCGGTGGTGCACAGTAAGTTTTTGACAGTACATCCTTCTGCAATTTCTAACCTAGTCCACGTAGATTCTACATGTCCTGCTACCAGGTCAACGTAGGTCTCCCAAAGCCTCTCGACCGTGGGTGTAGGATCCAGGCTGATTGTGATACGACAGGTTGGTGGTTCCGGCAGTGCCAACCCTCCGACCGTCAGCTTCCCTGGCGCGTACAACGCTGAGGACCCTGTATGTATCCTATCTTCGTACCACTCCTCCATCTCGTCTTTCTTCCTTTTTTTTYNCTTTTTTTTCTCGACCCCACCTGGCGCCGCTCACTCATACCTCCTCGACAGGGCATCCTCATCAACATCTACCAACAGCTCTCCACCTACACCAGTGCGTTTATCCCCCTTTCTAATATGTAACGCTGGGGCTAACTTCTTTCCCCCTTCTCCGCACACTCGTACCGCACACTCCCGCCCGAATAGTCCCCGGGCCCACCCCGTACGCGACGACATCGCCCGCGGTGGCGAACACGCCCTACCCGACGACCGCGACCTGGAACACGGCCCTCCAGCCGACGACCGTTCCCACCGCCGTCCCGACCCCGGGCACGCCCGGCATCGGCAAGGCATAAGCCAAGAAAGTTGGAACTTGGTGTCTCCGCGCCCTTCGTAAACATTTTGAGGACCAGTGGGTGGCTACGATGAGGCGATGGGGGAGGGGTGATGCTGCTGGCGTATGCATCTGGTCGTAGGTGGTAGGATGATGTCGCAGCCGACGACTCAGCCGAAAGATTCAACGAATATGTGTTCAATCAAATCTCCTTCTGTCCACTGGTGTATGCTTGCCATCTATCTCGTCGTCTGCCCCAACAAACTGCCAACATGGACTGTAGATTCTGCATCGCGATCTGACGGTACACCGCACGTAGCACCTCAATGATGAATGCGAATTGGAGCTTGAGTAACAGAACAAGTTACCTTCCCTGCCCCATGCCTCAGAAGTGAACAACAGTGAACAACACAACTCTCAGATATGAAAGAGTGACTGGCGAAAGCCAGTACAATATTAGAGCATGATATTCGTACTTTCCTACTACGTACGTACGCACGTCCACCGCCCCTCCGAGAGTACATCGTGCAACAGTCCGGCCACATACAACGAGGGCGTATACACGCCGCGGCAGCAGAAAGCAAAACACAGACGAGCAGGGCGGAAGAGGGTACGGGATAGTAAGCGTCAAGCAACATCATCATAACGTCCGTGAGCGAGAACCAACGACCAGTAACGACGGGAATGAGAGCGGGCACAGGGGGGTATGCCGGAGCGGAGCAAGAACGCGGGAACTAAAACACACAACATCACAAGCTATAGTACTAGGAGTCCTGGCAGCAACGCGGGTACCAGCAACAGCGACAACAACAACGCGAAAGTAAGAGTCAGGTTCAGAGTCCGGTATCATANAGAGGAGAGAATGAGCTCATGCGACGAGCACGGCGCCGAAGACGACGGCGGCACCGGCGATTGCGAGCTCGAATGCGGGCGCGCGGAGCGAGATGGCGGCGTTGGTGCCGTTGTTGTTGCTCGAGCCGCCTGTGGCAGTGACCGACGTTGACGAACGCGAGCCGGAGGCGACCTGCGAAAAGAAACGGTCTGGTCAGTACGTTGCGGAGGCACGCCCGGGGATATTGATAGGAATAAAGAACGGAGCGGGACAGCGAGCGCGCCAGTGGCACTGATCCTCACGAGAACCCTCCTTACGTATAGTACGACTGAGAAACTTAGCGCTCATAGCGAGCGGAGAGACGAGGTGCGGGACGTGAAGGCTACGGAGGATCAGGGCAGACAGAAAGACGAGCGCTCACAGAAGTAGTACCAGACGAGCCGCCGGTCGCAGCCCCAGTGCCAGCGGACGCACCGCCCGTAGCAGCGGGGCCGCTCCCACTCGCGCTCCCACCCGCGCTTGCCGTCGTGGTGGTCGAGTGAGCGGAGCCCGAGCCAGAAGCAGAGGAAGCACCGGAGCCAGAGGAAGAGCCACTGACAGTGCCCGTGCCGGTCGTCGACGCGCCAGAACCCGTCGAGGTTGCGGTGCCGGTGCCCGAGGCAGCAAGGCCGTTGCCGATCGTGCTGGTCGGAGTGCAGGACGAGGTGGGAGGTGCGGGGTGCGCCGCGGGCGTAGAAGGGTCGCCCTGGTGGAATGTCGAGGTGCCGTAGACACCCATGGGCTAGATCCGACCGTCAATATCTCTCTTGCGTAGGACTAATTCTGCATAGGACGCACCTCGCCAGTGTCACCGAGACATGAGTCAAACGAACCTGCGGAGTAGTCACCGGGCATGTTCCACTCGCAGCCCATAACGTCGTAAATGTGCTGGCAGAGCGCGGGTGCCTTGGGACCGTCCTTGCACGCGCGGAAGCAGAATTCGCTGTCCGATACGAAGTTCTGTACAATGCAAGCTGTCAATATCTAGTCTTGATCAAATGTGAACGAAGAGCACAGCTGAACAGTGCAGCCGCGGGCGCAGTTGCCTACGCAAAAACCCCTGCATCACCACGCGCGGAGTAGAGCTGCGCGCGTAGCGTATGGAATGGAGGCAACGTGTAGAGGATGTGGAGACTGACCGTCCATTCGTGCATCTGCGCGTACTGGCCGCCAAACGCGTTGGAGAAGACGAGGCCACCGATGGGGTTACCTGCGAGATTATTGATGTCAGCACATTCTAGCTCCTTGCGCAAGAATAGATGACCAGCAACGAGTGCATGATAATTACGCCCGCGGGCAGCAGCTACAGGCCGCGAGGAGAGCGCAGGGGAGGCCATGATGCAAGAAACACGAGAACGTGACCGTATCGCAGGCTGAGCCAAAAATAGTCGGCCAAACGCGGGAGCGATAATTATGGCCAGAAGGCCTCGGACGCATACCGCATACCGCGCGCAATACCGGGAATGAGCCTGCGCAGCTGTCGAGAGTCATCTAGAAACCGACCGGAGGATGCACCGCGTGCCTCTCGTTCTGCGTCCTTCTGGGAGCCCAATTCCCAATCCGACCGCACCTCGAGGCCTCGCCCTGCAGATGTGCCAGTCGACTGGGCATCTCGCGCTCTCCTCTCGGTAGCTTCAACTCGTGGGGTCAAACCTAACTCAACACGCACCGTTTCCATCAGCACCATGGGGGTCGAGCTCGCCTCCCTCATCACCCTTGGGGATGTTGATCTTGGTCAGGTCGCCGACGCCGGTGATCTGGACGTAGTCAGGGGTCTGGACGAAGTGCGCGCCAGTGATCGCGCCGTCGGGAATGAGACGGGTCCCGTGGCCGTCCTTGGTGCACCAGGCGACTTCGATACGCTCGGTGTCGCCGATGGTGGAGTTGGCGCCGGGCTGCGGGGGCGCGAAAACACACCAATCGTCGAGCGAGTTGACTGTAGGCTTCCGTTAGCTTTGCACCAGAACACGGTTGGAATGGAGATAGGGGCGTACTGTAGGCGTTCTGGCACATCGAGTTCTGGTCGTGGCCGGAGCCGCACTGGTTAGTGCCCGACTGGCCCTGCTCGGACGTCTTGGGCGCATTCGAGGGCAGGTACGTCGCGCTGTACGTCTGCGCGAGCGCGACCGAGGCAAGCGTGAGGGAAAGGAGGGGCGCGTAGCGGAACATGGCTGGCAAGCCTGGTGGTCGGGGGAGAGAGAAGGGCGAGGGCGACGAGGAAGGAGAAGAAAGGAGAGATGGAGAGGGTGGATCTGGGATGGAGGGCGGAAGGTATATAACGGGGCGAGGGGAGTTGAGGCCGGGGTGGGGTCAGGGTGTGCTGTGCCCGGAGGGGCGAGACATTACAATTTACACGCCCGGCCGACGTTTGTCCTGATCACCTGCCCTCCGACTGCCTCGCTGGAATCCGCTCTCCCATGGCCGTCTGCCACTAGTCTCGTACGCTACCGCGTCGCTTCCGGGCCCGGGCGGAGGGTACAGACCGCGCTCGCTCTGAGGGACATCGATCAGCCACTTGCAGCCAATGTGAACGAAAGCAAGCAACGCACTTACCATTTGCAATGTACCCATTGGCGGTCATGAGAATGTGGCGTATATTGAGATAGTACCATTGGCTGTGGTAAGAAATCAGGCTGTTAGTTGGAACTTGGTGACTAGATGCTGGTCTAAGGCAGACGATAAGTTGTGGCGTTTCCCGGATCCTCGACATCACGATCAGGACTGGTTGATCGCGACGGCATGCACTGCCCGGCACAGTGCATATACCACGCAGCCTTGAGCGCTTATTGTGGTAGTAATGACACCGAGCGGGAATGAGATATGTATATGTACTTACTGTCGTAGCACGAAGTAGCACGATCTTCATTGCATACACAATGCAGGAAGCCCGCTTACATTATCTGGTATTTGACGAAGTTGTCGGCTCATCCGTGTCGGCAGTGGCGGCAAGCGCCCATCAAACGAAATCGCGTACCGCGGCATCGAGTACACTATACACTCACATTTCGTCAATAAGCTTGACTATCCATCCCGCACAAGCCCGAATTACTACAGTACCATATGGTTTCAACCGCGCATCTCCAGGCTTCGGCACTCAGCCACAGAACTCCGAGTCGAAGTTGGGGCAACCGACCGCGGTGCCGTACTCTAGAAACCGGGCGATGGCGGTCAGCAACGGGAAAATTGAACGTAGATGGGAAGCAACATGTCATCCCGAACACCTAGGTCCCAGGATGACCCCAGTGTATGTCTACAGGGGCATCGTCGGGATGACGCGAGGCACCCACTCACTCGATACACCTAATATCCACGCTTGTCACGGCGAGAAGTGCCTGCAAGACTCCCGAGGCCCTCGCCGGCGAGCATGCCCGCTTTCACAAACTATATTTTCAAATTTATGAATGTCGAGGACGCGCTGGAGATATCCCGTCTTAGTACTGTCTGATTAGGAGGATGGGTCTGCTCACTGGTCATGTTAAGAGACTGCACGGCGGGCCCGGCCGCGATCATGATGACATCCGCGATAGTGTTCGTTGTCTAAGCAAGACCTCGCGCATGGGGCGCGCTTTTGCAGTTTGCTGCTCTTTCCAACCATGAACTACGACACCCATACACCACAAACTCCGCAATCAGCCTCTTCGCTACCCACGACCAACACGACATACTACTGACCTTGGCGACAGCTTAGTTCGGGTTCACGTCCATCGTGGGCCTGACGTCCATCAGAGCGTCCGCACCCGGTCCTCGCGTGGGGGTTTTAGTTTGGGTCCTTGTTGAACAACGCGGGGAGCTGACAAGCGCCGGCCCAAATCGCATGAAGTAGTGCACGTACGAGACCCACTTGAGGCCCGAATGCGAAGCTGGCACTGAGGCAGAGGTATATGAGCAGAAGAGGTGACTATATGCGCATGCGAAAGACAGTGAGCTGACGATTGGGGCCGTCTGAAGCATAACTTACCGATCAAATAGAGAGCACATCCAAGACGATCGCTATGGCCGCCAGACATATATTGGCGAAGAGCTGGGTAACCCATGGGTGAACTCCTAGCCCGAATCTCATTTAATTCTTAGGAAAACAACTTCAGCGAGCTGCATCGTTCATCCCAGCTTACTTTGACGACGGTCGTTGCCATGCCCGTTTCAGGTTGCTGTCATAGATCCAGCATATACTCCGTATGTGGTATGGCCTGGATATTTTCCTAGTCAATACCGCTTGAACTCCAGCTCTCGCATCTGCGAAGCTCGACTAGCCCGTTTTCGAGCCCGTAGAAGGAAGACGCCAGCAAGTTGAAGGGAGTGCACAATCACAGTGTCGTTGTATGCAATGCACAACGGTGCATGGGGGGGGAATCCATCAAAGGCGGTTATTTGTAATTTATAAAGTGGCTGGCAAAGACGCAATCCTCCCCGTCGAGCACCCAAGGCACTGACTGACGGCACTCTAATCAGGAGTTACCAAGCCATATAACAAACTTCTTGGCCGATAGGGTGCACCGATTCTATTAGATGTTTTGTTCACTACATTGATTCATGATAAGATCATCGTTTCGATTCTCCTTCGAATGTTGGTGGAGTTAGCATGTCAAATGAGCTCATCTTGGGCGTTGGCAAAACGCTTACCTGCCCAGTATGTCGCCGAATTCGAAGAAGGAAACCTCAGAAACGTAGCGCGCGAGCACGCGGCAGAAGGCGGGGCCGGCATCTTCCGATGTTTAGCGCCAGGCGGGCTACTGCCGCTGCAGGCAGCACTAGCTTCCATCGACCCACATACTCTTCACACTGGCGAACTCGCAAGGGACTTGCATCTACCGTCCGTGTTATGCGCCGTGTAATGTACGGCGTTGAACAATATCCTTACAACAGAAGACCGGGCCACTGCTGGGACTCGGAGTGACTCATCGGGCACGACGCATGCTCAGCGGCGGCTACCAAGGTTAGAAAATCTTGCGAGCTTGAGGAGTCGAGCATCACAAGGTATCAGGGTGGACAAAGACAGATAGCGGGGGCTTGAGTTAGGTCTAGGCCAGCCACCCTAGTACGTACGCGTACGTGCCAGCTCTGGGGATTCAGACATGAACGTTATGCCGGTGGTTCTTCCTACGCTTTCCCCAACGTGATCTCCTTAGGTCCAGGGACTTACTGGCGAGGATACAGTTCACAACTACGAATCTGGCACCGGCACTATGGTCGAAGAGCCCGCCACGAGGGATCGACCGGTCGGGTCAAACACGAGCGGTAAGGGGACTTCCTCAAGGGCTCATCCGCCTCATCGTAGCGCTAGATTGTATCAGGTACGCGGAGGATGCTTCGAACATGGTAGAGGCGAGACCTTTTATTTCGTTACTGAAGTGCTTCGCTGACAGCTATATCCCGTGTAGGGTAGGCTGAAAGCCCTACAGGAATTCGTCTGCGACATGGACCGTATATCAATATCCAACTATCGCAATACTTGGGGAAAAAAAGGTGCGTCCGGAAGTTCAGATTGCACACTGAGGACCACATCGTGATGGTGCGGTTAGCTTGCCGCCCATCTGACCGGATAGACTCCACCCATTGGTCGAAGAGGGGCGCCGAAATGGATGCTCTGTCGGAAGAACAGGCATAACTTGAGGCACTCAGGCCTCAGGTCCACAGTCGAAGCTATGACGTCTCCATAAGTGCAAGCTGCAGCCCAAGCGCTAGCTATCTCTGCACAGCTGTTATGTTGAGTTCAATGTGTGTCTGACACTTCTGATGGTGTGATCTCCACTGCAGGTGTGGTGTCCATAGCACTGCGGCATAGACGATTTACCTGAGCCACTTGGTCTTCTATGGGCACGCTTGCACATCCGCGGATTGGAGGCGTTTCCGAATACTGCGGTAAGCTTGTTACCAGCGCTCGATTCCATGCCATTTAGCTCTGAGTCCCTTGACAGGAGTTTATTGAGGCTACGATATCGACATCCGTTCTGCCTGCAGACTAACCATCTGTATTCACAACGAGAGCTTCGGCGTGTATCAGAGTCTGGTAGCAGCATAAGAAGGTGGGGGCATGTCGTTTCAATCTGGTTCACAGGCCTCCCACTCAGGTTCTACTTTCGCTTGGAATGTCTGCCTTAAATATCACCCAGCACGGTTCTAGTAGCTCTCCTACTTCTCTGACCATCTCTCTTGCCTTACTACACGTCTTCATTGTCTTTGTCACTCAACGTTTCATCAGGAAGCGATATCGCAAGATTCTACCCCCAGGTCCGCGCGGTCTTCCACTACTCGGCAACATATATGACATCCCTCAGACTGCACCGTGGGTTACCTACCGTGATCTCACAGACAAGTATGGTACGTCGGCGTTCGGACAATCATGGCATATCGACTAACTATTCGAATTCTACGTTGAACAGGGGATGTAGTCTCTATCCGTCTTCTCGGCCACCCCGTCATTGTCTTAAACTCCCTCGCTGCTGTCAATGACTTGCTCGAGAAACGGTCGGCTATATACTCGGACAGGCCCGCTCCTGTCGTGTCGATCTCGCGAACGTCCGTTCTCATTCCCTGTATGCGCCGTTGCTCGTACGTGATAGCTGAACGCACTTCCTAATTTGTCCTAGGTTACACTGGATCTGGAGCCTCGGTTTCAAGCCATACGACGACGACTGGCGCCGCACCCGTCGCCAGCTCTGGCAATACCTTCAACCTAGTGCGCTGACACAATGGCACCCCGTTCAGATCCGTGAAGCGCGGCGCTTCTTACAGTGCCTGCTTCGCGACCAACGCAATCTCCGGGAGCTCATTCAATTGTGCGTGGCATCTCGACTCTTCGTTCCTCCTCGTAGTTCACCATGACACTGCCTGGTACGACTCTTCGTGCTATATAGGTCCTTCTGTAGAACGTTACTCAACATGGGATACGGCTTACCTGCTAGCGACGTCACGTCGCACTACGCAGACCTGCTCAGCGACATGGATTCGGGAGTCTCTGAAGCCTACCACCCTACTATCTTCTATATTCCCTGGCTACGTTACCTCCCACGTTGGCTTCCAGGCGGAACATGGAAGAGCGGCGTCCAGAAGTGGCGCCTACAGGCTGATTCCATCCGCGAGGCGCCTTTTATGGCTGCAATGAAGCTCGTGGTGAGTGTGGTTTGTCGACGGCCTTTTCCGAATGCTACTGATGCGGATTCCACAGAACAACGGGACAGTCGAACCGTCCGTCCTGACCGAGTTGTTCGGCAAGTTACAGTCAGGCGAAACGCCTGGCTTGGACCAGGAATTCGTCAAAGCCATACTCGGAGCCATATTCACAGCTGGTGCTGACACGGTCCGCACACCGACCTCCTCTATTTTCTCATAGCTTGCTAACCGCGCCAGATTCGTTGTAGACATCTGGCTCGCTCTTCGCGTTCTTCTGCGCGATGATCATATACCCGGAAGTACAGAAGCGCGCCCACGAGGAGCTCGACGCCGTCGTTGGACCAGACAGGCTGCCCGAGCACAGTGACCGCCCGTCGCTGCCATAYATCAGYGCGATCATCAAGGAGGTCCTGCGCTGGCACAACCTCGTCCCCCTCGGTATGTCGCAYCGGTGCATGGAAGACAACGAATACCGAGGGTGGGTTATCCCTGAGGATGCCACTATATTGGCCAACGTCTGGTAAGTAGCTTCCTGAGATTATAGGCAGCTAGCGAGTCTCATGTGTTAGGTCATCCTGTGTCTGAAATTCAGGGCCATTCTGCATGACCCGGAACGTTTTCCTGAGCCAGACGAATTCCGCCCCGAGCGTTTTCTCAAGGATGGGCAGCTCGATCCGGATGCCTTCGATCCCGTCACTCTGGGCTTCGGCTCAGGTCGAAGGTATGTGTTCCTCGCCGGCTCGCGATTATCATTGATTCATGCATCCTCGGACGTCTGGCAGGATCTGCCCGGGGAGACACTTCGCCGAGGACGCGTTGTTTATCAACATCGCGTCCGTGCTGCACGTGTTTGACATTCTCCCTGCGGTCGACGAGTGCGGAAAACCGATCCCTGTGGAGTATACTGCCACCTCTGGATTGATATCGTAAGCGGTCCTCCTTGACCTTACACTGCTGTACTGGTTAATTGACTATTCGGCCGTCGCTACGTAGGTCTGTGACACCATTCCAATACTCGATCCGCTCTAGGACGAGCATTGCCGAAGGTCTCGTACAGGAGGCGCTGGGTGAAGAGGAGTGATGAACATGGGGGGCGGTATGCCGCGGCCTGTTTGGCGGTATCTTGGCGAGCATGGGGGCATTTGCTGGATTTGTTTTTACCAGTGGGGCCCATCGGCCCTCTAAGTTTTTGAACTATGTATCCGTAAAGGCGATCCAGGTATGATTTCTTGTCTTTGTACGGCTTTCAAGTTCCGATTGTTCGCTCTCATTTGTGTTCTGCCATATTCGCAAGTCAGCAGTACGTTAACGTGGTGACTTGGAAGGCGCGGATCCCGGAACCGCAGTCCGATGTCTAGCGCCAGTGTGCCACAAATCGCCGCTATCTGTTTGACTCTCTCGATTGCTGAAGAGAGCTACAGGTCGTTTCTCGCGAGTTCTGTAGAGGCTTGGATTGTCGTTCAAGTTACTGATTCTGATGATTCCGACGCGCAATGGCGATCCTCTACTAGGACCGTAGGCCTCGTACCGGTGAGTCTACGTATACGTATACATGGGATTGATTTCTTTGCCAGCATTGGACAACGTTATCACCAGGTCTTCCATGGAGACATTCGTTAAGGACATCTTCTCGGAATATGACAAAACTCGCCACTTGCGACGTAACAGGCCGAACTTGTGAAATTGTACTACATTCATCGATGTCTCTTGAGTTTCACATTGCTTTCTTCCCCGAAGTTCAATTTACTCACAGCTTTGGACAGCCTCGAGGGGTGTTTTTGTGGATACGGTTGACATTCGAGTCGATGAAGTGACGACGTATGCTGCGCACTCGCTTTGAGTGGCTTTGGATCAGCCAATTGCGTATGCACGGTGTGTATGGGTCGCCGTATACTGTGGTAGGTTTCTTCCCAGCGCTCGATTCTGTGCCAATTCTCCCTCAGTATCCGAATAGAAGTTTTCTTGGTGGCGCAAGATGTGATGCAGCCAGTACTGGTGATCACAGGTTCCGCGTATAAAGGCGAGGGTCCGCTCAGTTCAGCCTACAACCCTATCCTTCTTCGAAGCCAAAGCCACCGATGACCTCGAATGCCATTCAAAATGTTACTCACAGCACCCATATCATTACTCCAACCTATGCGTTCATATTCTCACAACTCTTCATTGTCTTCGTAGTCCAACATCTCATCCGAAAGCGATGGCGCAAAGGTTTGCCTCCCGGTCCGTCTGGGATCCCTCTCCTTGGCAATGTCTACGATATTCCTCAAGAGGCTCCCTGGATCACCTATCGGGATCTTGCGGCTAAGCATGGTACGTTGTCAACGTTATTGATCTGCATGTACTCAAAAATAATCGTAGGGGATGTCATCTGTGTTCGTCTTCTTGGCCACCCCGTCATTGTCCTGAACTCCGTCACCGCGGTCAACGACTTACTTGAGAAACGGTCGGCGATTTACTCCGACAGACCCAGGTCTATCGTGTCAATCTCACCCATGTTTGTTTACCCCAGCCCTCGTCTTTCGCCCTCTACGATTGACTATTCACCATCCACTGTTTCAGGCTGAGCTGGATCTGGAGCGTTGGATTCAAACCGTACGACGACGACTGGCGGCGCACACGTCGCGAACTATGGCAGTACCTTCAGCCTAGTGCGTTAGCACGGTGGCATGCCATCGAGATGCGCGAATCGCGGCGTTTCTTACAACACTTGCTACATGATCAGCGCAACCTAGAAAAGAAGATCCAACTGTGAGCCGAGACCTCGGTCATTCGTGCATTACGCAGCACCTTTAGGCTGATACCTCTGAATTTGGAAAGCTGTCTTTGCAGGACGTTGGTATGCCTTGGTTACGGCTTGTCCGCCGATGATGTCACGACGCGCTACGTGGACTTGCTCGGCGAGATTGACTCGGCCGTCTCAGCAGCCTATCATCCTGCTGTCCTCTTCATTCCATGGCTGCGCTATCTCCCAAGTTGGTTCCCGGGCGGCGCATGGAAGAATGGCGTTGTGAAGTGGCGGATGCAGGCGGAAACTGCCCTTGAGATGCCATATCAGGCTGCCCTTAAAGCTACGGTGAGTTGGCCTACAGTAGTATATCGTCAAGTGGCTAACACGATTTTGTCGTGTTGCAGACACGAGGAGCTGCGATGTCATCAATGTTGAGCGATCAGTTTGACAAGTTGCAGTGTGGCGCAGCGCCCGGTTTGGACGAGGAGCTCATGAAATCCGTACTTGCGACCATGTTTGTAGCCGGAGCTGATACGGTAAGGGCATGTCTTATCCAGCCCTCCCCAAACCTATACCAACCAGCACACTTATTGTAGACGGCCGGGTCGTTCTTCGCGTTTTTCTGCGCGATGGTAATATACCCGGAAGTACAGAAACGTGCTCGGGAAGAACTCGACGCCGTCGTGGGCCTGGACAGGCTGCCTGAACACGCTGACCGTCCGTCGCTGCCATATATCAGTGCGATCATCAAGGAGGTTCTGCGCTGGCACAACATCGCTCCGCTCGGCTTAGCACACCGATGCATTGAAGACAACGCGTACAGGGGATGGATAATACCTGAAGACGCCACCGTCATGACCAATATATGGTAAGCTTCTTCGCATGGCCAGCATCATCGGCGATACATCATGAGACCTTGTCTGGTGGTCCTTTCTCTAACTTCGGCATTACAGGGGAATTCTACACGACCCAGAACACTTTCCAGAGCCAGATGTCTTCCGTCCCGAGCGTTTCCTCAAGGACGGCCAGCTCGATCCCGACGCATTTGATCCTGCTACTATAGTGTTTGGTTCAGGTCGCAGGTATGCGATGACTCTTTCATTCCTTGCAAGTAATATCGCACTTGTATGTGACTGAATGCGTTCATTGGCTTGCAGGGTCTGCCCGGGCAGGCATTTCGCCGAAGACACGCTCTTCATCAACATCGCGTCCGTACTGCTCATCTTCGACATCTTCTCTGCAATTGACGAGCATGGGGCGCCGGTCCCCGTTGATTACAAAGTCACTTCTGGATTGACATCGTACGTATTATTCCCTTCGATTACCTTGGGTTTTACTAATTCGTTGGTTCACGCGGATCGAATCGTCATGACGTAGGACGGTTGAGCCTTTCAAGTATTCGATTCGTCCTAGGTCGGGTGCCGCTGAAGCCCTCGTGCGAGACGCGATGGCTGGAGAGGATTGAAAGACGCACGCTCAACTGATGGTGTGTCTCCATTCGCTTGGTATTGACAAGCTAATGAGGACTCAGATCGCCATTTTTGTCACAGACCTAGTCC
Organism: Trametes cubensis; assembly: GCA_029747595.1. Lineage (NCBI taxonomy): Eukaryota > Fungi > Basidiomycota > Agaricomycetes > Polyporales > Polyporaceae > Trametes > Trametes cubensis. The sequence goes on along the minus strand of JAPEVG010000198.1, from coordinate 37,779 downwards.
AATGGGCAAGGGCTAGGAGCACTCGCTTCCCAAGTGGAAGAATAGCCTGTTGTACGATTACTGTCCCCACGTTTCCGATCTTTCAGCATCTAGCCGGGAGGCTCTTCACCCTTGATCCAGTCATGTACTAATACCGATAGCTCCTTTGTCTTGCTGCGACTGCGGTGTTCGCCTCAAGCAGGCTACACCTCAACGAATACATGCACAGTAGTAGTATTGATATTGCACTGTATCGTACTTGAATCTCTCGAAGCTCGAGGCTGCGGCGGATGCGCAGCCGTCTTCGCCTGCGCCCCTGGCCTCGGTCCTGCTCCGCCCAGCCCACGTAGGCGGTGATCCCGCCCTGGGACCACGTATCCAACGTGTCGTTACCGTATCTATATTTTGAAGTCGCCGACGTTTATAGCCTCAATCGTCCATATATATATATTAGGGTTGCCCGCGAGCCTCACGGATAGACCCATCCACCGCGAAACCAGTCAGTACCATGCCCTACGTCCCTAGTATCTCAATCTCGGCGGAGGAGGTGCAACTTGCGATGGCAGTGTCTGGGCTGGTAAGTGTGTACTACGCCCAGTGTTTGTGATACATAACATGCTCACTTGGGGAAACGCAGCTTGTCCACGAGGTCTTCCGGGATCACACCTGGTCCTCTTCCTTTTCTGTCACCATTCGCTCATTGCTCTTGCTTGTCCCTCCTTTTCTTGGCGCCATCGCTTTCCAAACAACGGCCACGGCGCTGAGGGCGTGGCTCCTGTGTTTCGGCACATACTGGGGCGTCCTCCTGCTTTCCCTCGTGGCGTATCGCGTCTCGCCATTCCATCCACTGGCATGCTACCCAGGCCCGTTCCTCTGCCGCTTGACTGGATTCTGCATGGCGCTGGCTGGGCGACGCGGCCGACGGTACCTGTACGTGCAAGAGCTGCACGAACGGTACGGGGACATCGTCAGGATAGGTATAGACTCTTTATCTCGATGCGCCCTTCGAAGCTTACGTTCATCTTCTGTGGTAGGTCCTAACGAGCTGTCTGTGAGAGACCCGTCCTTTGTGGAACCCATCTACGGCACAAACGGTATCCCGCGACAACCGAGTATGTCGACCTTTGCTCTGCATCAGCTCCTAACGCGGATTACGCGATTCTCATGGTGCGGCACGTGCAGCGTACTTAGGCAACATCACCAAGTCGAAGGAGGTACCCACAGGAAGTGCCGCGAGTGGGACGGCTAACATCGAGGCTATAGCACCTGCGACTTTGAAGGACTATCGGCCATTGTTGACTGTACGTGTGCGCCAGCTCCTAGAGGGCATCGGTGGTCAGAACGAAGAGATCGACATCTCGCGATGGGTGCACCATTTCAGGTCAGTATGCGACCTAGTGAATCTGACCTGACCCCTCGCTCACCTTGCCCCAGCTACGATTTCATGACGGATGTAGCGTGCGTCCATATTCTGTTGGCCGGAAGTGCTACTTCAAACTGAGGAGACCTTTGCTCTTTAGGTTTGGTGGTGGCTCGGAGCTGATGCGTCAACTTGGCGTTGCGGACGACGCCTGGGGCACGCTGGGGCATGCTTACCGGTAAGCCTCCAACGACTAGTGCATGCGTATACCCGTGTACCCGAGGGAGCTCAATCAACATTGTACAGCGAGGCCACGCTCATGCAGCACGTGTCATGGCTTGTACGCTGTATCGTGCAGCTTCCGAGCCTCACCACCGCTCAACGTCACAAGCTGCGATACCTTCGAACAATCGTATTTGAGCGTATTCGACGCGCACTTGACAGCAAGGTTCTCCTAGATGAAGGCGTACGTTCAGTGTGTTTCAACAGAAATATGCGCGTCTTACCTGTTACGATAGCCGGGTGAAGGACAACTTGAACCCAACGCACAACAGCCCGCCATAAACATACCACATCTTTCGGATGGCACACTGCTGGCGGTCATCGCGGGCGCGGACACCGTATCCAGCACGCTCACCAACCTGCTATTTTGCTTGTTGACTCACCCGAGAGTGTATATGCGGCTGCAGGAAGAGATAGACCAGTTCTATCCTCCGGGCGAAGATCCGTGCGATAGGCATCCTCCCCTGGAGATGCATTACTTGACGGCCGTGATGTGAGCGAGGCCCTAATCTTCGCATACTTCTTCCTGGCAACTTATGATGCTATGGTGGTTTGTAGGAACGAAACCTTACGGCTGTACCCACCCATGCCAAGCGATGGTCGGCGTGTGGTACCAGGAAACGGCGGCGGATTACTCATAGGACCTAGGTGAGCTAGTCAGAGAATACGATCGAATCTCTCAGCCTCACTCACACGTCTCTAGGTTCATTCCCCCGGGCACTGCAATATCGCTGCACAACTACTCTATGCAGCGTGACCCGAAGAACTTCCACCCGTGTCCATCGTCCTTCTGGCCGAATCGTTGGCTGCTCGCATCTGGCCACCTGTCATTTGAAGACGCTTCGGTTGACGAGTATTCGTTCGTGCACAATCAAGCAGCCTTCACACCGTTCTCGCACGGGCTGTCGAACCGCGTCGGGGAGAGCCTAGCGATGCGGGAACTGAGGATTGCACTTTGTGCGATTTTGCAGAGGTACGATCTGCGGCTGGGAGAGAGATGGAACCCGCAGGCGTACACGAAGGCATGCAAGGAGAATCATGCTGTGGTTGATCCTCCTTCGATACCGGTACTTGTCTGCTTGCGCACCTGAGCATACTTCACGCTGTGTTTCCGTGATTCGATTTCATTGACAGATGTGGCTTACCGCAAGCTGGTGGACTTGGATGTGTGATGGGTTTGTGAGGACTACGTCCTTGCTACGTCCTCACCATTAGTCATATGGATCTAAGAGACTAGATAAGATAACCACGTGGCGCTTATAGAAGCCTCTCACAGTCCCGTCGCGGGCGAAAGCAAAGTTACGTTGCTTTGAGCTTGGCAATCTCGTACTACATCCACCTCTCCCACCAGCTTGCAGACAACATAATCCTTTGGAGGCCCCCCTCATGATCAATATCATCGGCAATCGACTCGTCGACCATACGGGCGGATATCAGGGGCGGTGTTGGATCGGTGACGCTGGGATGAGGAGACTGGAGCATGACGTGTTTGTAAACCGTGACTGTCCGTACGAACCATATCGAGCACTCTTTCCTCCACGCTACTCGTGCGCATGAATCAGCTTCGCAGCTCTCGTTTGCCCCTCTTGCGCATACAGCCAGGTCCGTCTACGAGGTACCTCCGGGCGGCCGCTATAAAGCCCCAAGTCAACCGCCTCTCCTATCTCTCAACCTCCTTCCAAACCCCTCAGACACAAGCCCACATCCAGCGTCGCAGTATGAGCACCAATCGCGACGTTTCAAAGTGGTCGGACATCAGCAAGAGCACGTTCGAGGCGGACGGGTCGTTTAAGCGCAAGCCCTCTTCTTTCCGCGACTTTATTCAAAAAGGCGGCAAGTTCGAGCCAGAGAAAGGTATGACGGTCGAAGTCTCAGCTCAATTCATGCGCAGCTAACGCGAAGGTCTGCAGGCCGCTACCACCTCTATGTGTCCTACGCTTGCCGTATGTAGCCGGTACCCTGATAATCCGTCGTGATTTGCGTTGGCGCTCATTACCTGACAGCGTGGGCTACTCGCACTCTGATTGTACGCAAGATCAAGGGCTTGGAAGACTTCATAGGTAGATCATCTCCTACTCGTCCCTGAAGAAAACAACCAAATTCTGTACGCAGATGTCAGCGTTGTCTCTCCCCATATGGGAGCACACGGCTGGCCGTTCGCCAGCGCCGACGCGTTCCCAGGCGCAGACAACGATCCGCTTTTCAACGCGCAACACATCAAGGACCTCTACCTGCGCGTAAACCCAGATTATGAGGGCCGGTAAGCCTCGTCTATTCGTGGGCCCCTGAGTCCCGCTGATCTTTCGACCAGTTTCACCGTTCCCGTCCTTTGGGACAAGAAAACGTCCACGATCGTGAACAATGAGAGTTCGGAGATCATCCGCATGTTCAACTCTGCGTTCAACGACCAGCTCCCCGCCGAAAGGGCCGCAATTGATTTGTATCCTGAGTCTCTCCGCAAGGAAATTGACGAAATCAACGACTGGGTGTACGACACCGTGAACAGTACGCCATCTCCGAATTCCAAGCACCGCGCGCAATTATACTGATCGCATACATCCACAGACGGTGTGTACAAGGCAGGATTTGCGACGACGCAGACGGCATACGAAGCCGCAGTCAAGCCGCTCTTCGAGTCGCTCGACCGGCTCGAGAAAATCCTCGAGGGCAAGGACTACCTCGTGGGCGATCAGCTTACTGAGGCGGACATCCGCCTGTTTGTGACCATCGTGCGCTTCGACCCCGTCTACGTCGGCCATTTCAAGTGCAACGTCCGCACAATCCGCGATGGCTACCCCGCTATTCACCAGTACGTCTCGTCCAGATGAGGCCACGCGGGTAAATTTGTGGCTAACGAACATGACAGGTGGCTCCGGAAGCTCTACTGGAACAACGACGCGTTCTCGTCGACGTGCAACTTCGACCATATCAAGACGCATTACTATTGGTCTCACCCACATGTGCGTCCACTCTTCTCTTCGAACGTCCCCGTCGGTGGCTCAATCTCGCCTTTATATGTGACCAGATTAACCCACACCGCATTGTCCCTGTTGGACCAATCCCAAACATCTTGCCTCTCTGATCCCGGTAAGCCAGCGCTCCGGGCCTGCGGAAAGAAGTTGAGAATACCGGGAAGCATGCACAGAATGCCAAGTGGCCTGATCGGAAGCGAGGCGTGTACGATTACAAGGATCGATAATGAAGTGGTACTATTTCTAGGATGCGGTGGAGTGACCACGCCCGCGAAATGACACCAGAAATAGGGACCTCCGCAGGGGCTCGGTGTAGTGATCGAAGGTCTATATGGACGTCACGCCGACGTGAATAATCGTCGATGCATTCAATGGGCAGCTATCGGGCATCAAAGTCCCGTGCGCCCATCGAACCACGGACTTTGTCAGTGGAATCCGGGAAGCCCAACATCGCCTTCCGTTCTGCCATTAATCAGCTCCAATGCTCTCCCACTGGCCGACATGCCCTGGGAGCCTCCGCGTGCGGTGACTGCTGCGCGGTCAAATGGGCTGAGGCACTAGCAGCGGTGGCGATAGTGCGCGGTCTTCAGGTCAAGTTAATCCATACGCGGAACATTCGATCCACTCGGGCAAGGCTCGGGCACTAAGTCTCCAGATTGCCCGGTTGACCTCGGCGTCAGCACGGCCCTCGTGGTTCTGCAGGTTCCTAGTGASACCACTGRCCTCGGCGATGCTGACCTAGTGAATCCAAGCAAAACATTGGTCTGCGGAGGTGCGAGTCACTCTGCGACGTCTTGTGCCTTCCTTCTTCCAAGCCCGACTTATCGGGAGTGTACTTACGTTGGAGAAGCTTCGGGGATGGGGATGGGAACCGGGTCGCCCACAATGGTATGTCACAGCCTTGCTCACCTGCTTTGTGTCGACGAAGGTTACGATGGTCTTATAGATTCCCATGCGTTCTTGCGATCGCGCTCATGCCGGTATCCACACGGTCGGTGGGCGGGAAATGCACGGCGTCCCCCTAACCAATCGTTTGTGCAAGAAGGTCGGTGTCCGAGGAAGGAGGTCAAACTGATCCACAGGTTTATCGATGCGGATGGCCGCAGATCGTTGATCATTTCCAGGGCGAACGTTATGTAGTGAAGTGATGTGCCGGAAGGTTGGGGGCATGTATGCTGTTGTGGACATACTTGGCAAGTGCTGTTACTTCTCAGGGGCTTTCATGCACCGAAGCCGAGGCGTATCGTGCTTTGATGCGAAGCCCAGGCATGTTGGCATCGCCATGAGGAGGAGAGGGAGGAGATGCTTGGGATATAAAGGGATGGGTGAAGACTCGGCTGAAGCGAACGGCTAAGCTTGATTCGAGGCGTTACCGCATTATCGTGAAAAGGCAGCTCGCAATGGATCCTCGACTTTCGACAGCGCGTGCGTTGTTGGCGGTGTGCGGTCTAGGCTTGGTAAGTACTCGTCATCCGTCCTCCATGCCTTCCGGTTAGCTCTAGACATTAACTCGCGATGCGATGGACAACAGCTCACGCACCAGCTCTTCAAGCGGTTCGAGACGTACTCGATACCGACGCACATCCTCCTACTACTCTTTCCTCCCCTTATAGGCTTCAGCTTGTTGAGGCACACGATGCCCTCACTGCAAGCCGCCCTCATCTCGGTCGTGACCATCTTCGGCACTATGCTGGTGTCAATCGCTGCATATCGCCTGTCCCCGTTCCATCCACTGGCACAGTACTCAGGCCCGTTGGGGTGCAAGCTGTCCAAATTCTGGATGGCGATCCTCTCGTTCTCTGGACGCCAGCATATCTACATCCAGAATCTTCATAAGCGCTATGGAGATGTGGTCCGTATAGGTGGGCGGTCCGCGATGCATTGCACGCTGAGGAATGCTTGTTGATAGCTGGGGATGGTTGTAGGCCCTAACGAGCTGTCGTTCAGAGATCCTTCCGTCTTGAATGCGATGTATGGCCCCGGAGGGCTTCCGAGAGGACCGCGTAAGTTGACTCCATTCATCCTGTGTTCTATGCTCCGATGAACTGACAGCTGTAACACCAACCCTCTTAAGTCATGGTAGGGCGACTGCTCACTGCGACAGACCTGCCACTGGTCGGTATCATGGACCCTCAAATGCACGCAGAGCGGCGGAAACCGTGGAATCGCGCGTTCAGCGCAGCCGCGATCAAGGAGTATGAGGCGTTGATCGCGAGCCGGGCAACGCAGCTCATCCAAGTCCTCGAGAAGCAGAATGGAGAGGTCGTCATTGGGCGATTCTTCAATTACTTCACGTGAGTCCTCAGGTCCCGGGGCTGCTCCTAGTACGGTTTTGACCAGCTTCGGGGCTGCTGCAGGTACGACTTTATGTGCGATATGGCGTAAGTACAGACGATACTGAGTCAAAGGGCTGGAACTGATGTGTCTAATGCGTGGAGGGTTCGGTGGCGGCTCGGAGCTCCTGCGCGACGGCGACCAAAACAACATATGGCATATCATGGAAGCGGGTTGGCCGTAAGTCCAAGACACTCTAGACATGCTGAATGTACATCATTCATACTGATATGTCCATGTCCAGGATGGCGACGTTTCTCAGTCACGTTCCATACCTAGGGCCGTACTGTGGCCACCTCCCGTCTGCTGCCCGCACGGTCGAGCGACTCTTGTCATATTCCAGAGAGCATACCCTGCAGCGTATGAAGCGTGGTTCCGAACGCAAGGACATCTTCCACTATCTGGTGAGGGAGCGATTGGATGAGATATGTATTACCATTGGCTCAACATCTCCACATGTTGACGTCTAGAATAACGAAGACCAGCCGGACAAGCCCTCTCCTCCGCTGAAACGCCTCCTTGACGAAGGCGTCCTTGCCATCGTAGCGGGTTCAGACACGACCTCAAGCGCGTTGACTAGCCTTGCTTTTTTGCTTGTTGCTCATCCGCCGGTGCTCAAGCGCCTCCAGGAAGAGATCGATCAGTATTACCCACCAGGCGAGGACCCGTGCAACGCCAAACACTATCGCGACATGCATTACCTCACTGCTGTAATGTACGTATACGCCTTCCACGCCATAGAAAGTGTTTGACCCGAATTGGTCGTCGAGTAGTCATGAGACGTTGCGCCTCTACCCACCAGTTCCCAGCGGCATGCATCGCATGGTGCCTCATCACGGTCCAGGCGTCATGCTTGGCTCGTAGTACGTCTTCCTCATTAGGGTCGCCTCTATCTACGAGTCCTGACTGGCTCCTCGCAGCTACGTGCCTGCAGGAACCTCTATGTTCCTCACTCCATGGACCCTCCAGCGCGATTCACGCAACTTCTCGCCCTTCACAGAAGACTTCTGGCCCGAGCGCTGGCTCGTCGCCGCCGGCCGTCTCCCCTTCTCTGACGCCCTGTCCAAAGCTCCTATCGCGAACGCTCAGCTCGAAGCGACGTCGGAGATGGCATTCGTCCACAACGATGGTGCGTTCATCCCGTTCTCGCATGGGCCCGCGAACTGCGTGGGCAAGCAGCTCGCGATGCAGGAGATGCGCACCGTCGTGTGTGCGCTCTTGCAGAAGTTCGACATGTGGGCTCGGGAGGGCTGGGACGTGCGCGAGTACGACAGGGGCTTCAACGATTACTTCATTACGACGAGGCCAGAGGTGCCTGTTGTGCTTAGCGTACGAACTTAGACCATGGAAACGAAGGCAGGGCTTTTGGAACCTATGCACTCGGAAGGCGAGTCCGAAGAGGTGCCAGGCTCATGCACATTCCAGACAGCACATCCGTCGCCGCTCGTCGGATTCGAAGCGGTGTCTGCAAGCACATTCTCATATGATCCCACATCACAAATACAGCTCTGCATTGCAGACTGATGTAAAAGCCGTGTTGTGGTTTAATGGAATGAAATGTACCCAGATGGTGAGAGCTATTACTTACGCTATTCGTTCTGTTAGATGGAATGATACGATGCTCTTCGGGTGTGAATTGCTGGCATGCACAGGTAAGCATGTTGCTTTGCCTATCCTTCATTGCAATGGTCGCGTATCGCCATCGCAGGCGGATCATGGATGAAGAACGAGGTCTTAAGCACAAATGGTTCTGTTCAACACGACGCATACTAACACGAATTGGATCAATCCCCCGGGCATATTCTGCTCTTCGGCGCTACTGGCTTATAGCATCGGGGGTTCTTCGCAAGTTTCGGTCACATACTAGAGGATGGTACTGTTCACGGTGAGCGAGATTGTACCGCCTGGGGCACCGACCGTCTGAAGCCCCGTCTGAAGTTCAGGTTGGGAATACACGACCACGTGATCGTGAAGATAATCGCGTAGCACAGTTCGGAGGAACGTTGAGCGCTCGGCTCTGAGCTCTTGACTCCCGACTGCGACGCGTTCAGGATTCTCTCTGCTTATCATCAAATGCCTTACGCTGCTATAAATGGCGGGGCTCAGGGGACCCTGAGGGACAAACTGCGATCTGGGTTGCGATGGGCAATTTGCTGAGTCAACCTGGCACCGGTCATCGCTCGGTCTTTGTAGTGGACGGCAGCAGCAGCAAGGACACTCACCTGCTCTCTCCTCTCCATCATTCGACTATAGATTGAGCTCTATAAAGATTTGACTGCGTGTGCGAAGGGCTCCGCTTAACCATGTCCACAAACAGCGAGCGCAAGATCTTGACTGCCTGGGAAGGTGCTGCACTCCTTGCCGTCACCGTCGCCTTGACGGCCTTCCGACCCCCAGTTCCTCTCCGCCTGACCCTCACCATACTTGCTCTATACTACTGCTATGTGTTGGCGACGGGCTATACGACGGGAAACGGTCTTCTACAAGACCACGGCATGGGTCTGATGATCGGCGTCTGGGGTTGGTCTGGTATCATCGTCCTCCCATGGCTATGCGACCCTATGAGGAACTGGAGATACAGAGGGGAGAAGATGACACCTGGCGAGTATTCTACCCTCAAGAGACTCTACTATGCCGCATGTATCGTATGCAATGCCCGCCTCATTGGTTGGAGCTCTCAGGTGAGGGTTTCAGACCCTCACATCCCGTGTCTTGAGATTCTAATCACGCCCGTTACACTATCATATCCTTCCTATGCTCAGGTGGGCAACGTTCCCGCGCCGGTAGCATACCAATCCCGTCTGCAGTCGTTGCGCTATCGTCTGTTCCAGATCCTCAAGTGCCTGCTCTACTTCGACTTCGCGCAGACCTACCTGCGCCTTCAACCGCTCTTTCCCCTCCTGGGAACGGAGAAGTTCCCGGGCGGATGGCGGGGAGCCGTCATGCGCTTCCTCCTGTACAACGCGTGGTACCTAAGCGCATATTCCACGATCAAGCTGCTGTACCTCGCGGTCTCTGTGGTTCCCGTCGCGACTGGTCTATTCAACGGCAATCCGGAGGATTGGAGGCCGCCATTTGGAAACTGGTCCGATGCGTACACCGTCCGACGCTTCTGGGGGTGCGTAACCTCAGCCACCGTTCTTTTAGTAGATCAGTTCTCGATACGCGCAGCTAACTTTGTTCACTGCATCCTATTCTCTAGGAGGACGTGGCATCAGAACCTTCGCCGCGTGAGTACGGATTCGCGTTCAGTCTCAATTGTGCGGTGCTGATGGCGATCATCCGCAGTACTTCACGCTCGCAGGTCGGGCGGTCAGCGATGCACTCAGCCTCAAGAAAGGTTCACTCGCATCAAAATACACGCGTCTGTACACAGGCTTTGTATTTTCTGGGTTGATCCACGTCTCGGGCGATGTCATGGTCGGCCGCCAGTACATCGGCAAGTCGATGTGGTTCTTCCTCGCAAATGCCATGGCGATCACCTTTGAGGACGCTGTTCTGGTCCTCGCGCAACGGGTGGGGTTCGATCGGCCGACGAAGTGGACACAACGGCTGGGATACCTTTGGGTCATCCTATGGTTTAATCTAATCGCGGCACCGCTCAATGCGGACTGGATGGTCCAGCTCCCTGGTGCGCTGGACGAGGACTACATGCGATTTTCGCTTATTCGGGTGTGTTCTCCGTTGTTTGTGTATGTATGCTGTTTGTTGAAATCGCGTGCCATGGCTGACCACAAGATCTTCATGGCGCTCCGCAGCATTCGAATGATGCAGGCTACGTTGTAGACACCAATACGGAATGGTCATTCAAGGATGCCGTGTCCCAGCGGAAGTCGCGATTGCTCAGTACGTCAACATCGTCTATAACGACACAGTATCGCCGAAGATCTCGCCTCTCCTGTATAAGGGCAAATGAGTTGGTGTACAGCGCGAGAAGAATCAGACCCTTTGGGCGTACATTGTAACTCCAGCGCTTCTGGATTCCTGCACAGATCACAAGGCTCGTTCTGTCCGACGACGAGAATATCCCAGGGGAAACGGTGAGCTGCCCCATACAGCGGATTTCATTGAAACGTTTGCCATCATGATGTACGCATGATGCCTGGCAACGGGCGGCGTTCGCGCCGGGGGATTCGTGTTCTTATCGACATCGTGGTGGGAGCGCTACTGGGCTCGGCGGCGGCTGCGATGGCTCTTGACCATTTGCGCTGGTGGGCGGTACGTGCATACCGGGATCTTCATGATGTCGGCCCCGAGCGTCATTGCGTGCATCAGGGAGCGAAACCTGGAACGCATTCTGTTGCGATGCCCTACGTATCAGCTTCTTTGATGCTGCTGAGCGGAGTCCGCAGTGCGTACATACATATTATCATGCATCCCCTGACGTCGCAGCCCACTAGATTGCACAGCCTGCTACTCTGTGCTGCCTGCTTCCCCTCAGTACCGACGCCGCAGCCGGAAACGTCCCAGTTTGCTATAGCTCAAATGAACGAGCGCAATGTCTTGCCGCCATTAGGGCAAGTCGTCGTACAGTTGATCCTCATCGCGACCATAGCGCTCAGACCACCAAGTCTACCGCGCCTCACGATAACCGTGCTCACCTCCTACTACTGCTACGCCCTCCTGTCGCAATACACGACGGGAGAGGGTCCTATGCATGACTGGGGAATGGGAAGCAATATCACCGCATGGGGTTGGGCGGGAATCCTTATTTTCCCGTGGCTCTGCGAACCTATGACAGAATGGCGGTATAAGGACGAGAAGGCGACCCCGGCTGACTACCCTCTGCTCAAAAGGCTGTGGTACGCTGCCTGCATAGCTGGCAACGCGCGACTCATCGGTTGGAGCTCGCAGGTGAGTCCATGAACTATATATCGATATTGAACCTCTTAGTCCGTCGGCAGTGGACTCTCTCATCTTGCTGACATCGAACGGTCTAGGTCTCGAATCTGCCTCCCGCCGACCCGGTGAAGACCCGCGGTCAATTCTTACGGAGGCGCATCTTGCAGGCGTTGCGGCTGTGGCTTCTGGTCGACATCACCCAAGCCTACATTCATCTGCAGCCCCTCTTCCCCCTGCTCGGCACGGACGCGTTCCCGGGCGGCTGGCNGGGGTGCGATCATGCGCATTCCGTGCTACTTCGCATGGTACCTCCCGACATACGCGATGACGAACTTGCTGAACGTGCTTATGTCGATCTTCTGCGTCGCTACGGGCTTGTTCAATGGGAACATGGAGGACTGGAGGCAGGAGTTTGGGAGCTGGTCGGACGCCTACACTGTCCGACGATTCTGGGGGTAAGGGGAACCCGCCGGCATGTGTGCACTGTGCAGTACAGCGAACTCACCATCGCTTTGTTGTCTAGCAAATCCTGGCACCAGAATCTCCGACGCGTAAGTGCTGCTCAACTGCATGTTGATAGCCCGGCTCGACTCATGGGGTCCTGCTATATTGCAACAGTGCTTCACTGTACTCGGCAAAAAGCTCAACGACGCGCTCGGCCTCCAGAAAGGGTCGACTGCCTCGTCGTACGTCAAGCTCTACGCCGCTTTCGCGCTTTCCGGGTTCATCCACACCGGCGGAGACCTCATGGTGGGTGCGCGTGGATACCTCGGCACATCCATGGCATTCTTCCTTGCAAACGCACTCGCCATCACCTTCGAGGACGGAGTTATTGCGATCGGTCGACGACTAGGGATTAATGGACCTACAAAGTGGACCAAGCGATTAGGGTACGCTTGGGTCTTCGTCTGGTTCTATATCGTTGCGCCACTACATGTCGGCGTGATGGCACGGTTGCCAGGCGTAATAGCAGAGGAGCTCATCCCGTTCTCTATCACGCGGACGTACGCGCCATCCTTTGTGTACGTAGTCTCCTTATACTCACATCGGTTTGCAACACTGATGGGCCATGCAGAATCAAGGCCATGAAAGCGACATTGTAAACAAGGCGCGTTTTGGCGCGGTGTTGTGAAGGGCAGTGGTATGTCGCACATTCCAACTTGCTGTACTTAATATCCAGGGCATACAAGGCATACATATCTTGCAAAGCTTGATGATCTCCTAGAAAATAGTGTAGAAATGTAGACGAAGCTAGACCGAGCGGTCGGGGTCAGGGATGGCACATCCGACCACGGAAACAAATTGATGTTCGATGCTTCCTACGCTTCCTGGACGAGTGCCTCGTGCGCTGTCGAGCGGGGTCGGATGGAGCAGTCGAACTGTTTGAGGAACCTAGATCACGCTGTTCATTTGAGTTATAGGTAAGCAACACGAAGTGCCACTTACGACAGAATTCCAGGAGTAATCTCCGCTTTCACGGGAATAGGTGCGCCCAGCGCATCGAGCGCCTTCGTAATGGTGAAAACGTGTAGAATGCAAGCGATGCTGATGAAAAGGGAGTCGTCGGCGAAGTGCTTTCCTGGACACACCCTGTGCGGCAGAGAGATTCTTCAGCTATGTGGGAGGTGCAGGAGACGACATAGCAAACCTTCGGCCGACACCGAAAGTCAAGATCTCGGGTTGCATCATGTTCAAGTTCAGTTTACCGTCCTCTAAGAATCGTTCCGGACGGAACACTTCAGGTTCGGAGAAGACTTCCGGATCTTGTAACATGGCCCTGCAGGTGAGGCACGAGCACCATCTGTGGTGAGTACTCCCGGAGTGATCTTTGGAAGACAACGGAGAGCGTACCAGACGTTAAACATGACTGCCGCGCCCTTTGGCATCTTCCATCCACGATAGACATTGTCTTCGCTGCATCGATGGGCAACACCGAGGGGTACCGGGTTATGCCATCGATATGTTTCCTTGAGAATGGCCTCGACGTAGGGTAGAGAAGGTCGATCCGAATGTTCAGGCAGCCTATCGCAGCCGACGACGCGGTCAAGCTCTTCCTGAGCGCGTATCTGCACTTTTGGGTTCAGTACTATAGCGCAGACGAATGCATGGAGTATCGCTGCTAGCTATGTGCCAGAGAGCATCAGGAAGACCGAGACACTGGCTAATGAAGGTGGTAGGCTCACTGCATCAGCCCCCGCTACGACGTTGTGCCCCAAATTGTGCACATTAGCGAGAATGTAAACGAACATTGAGTAGGACATTACCATGAAAAGCCGACGAGGTTGCCTCCTTGATGAGCCGGTTGGCATACTCTGCTCTGCTCGGATCCTTCTCTCGCCCTATCGAGTCCATGGCCTCGCTCAACATCGATTGCTCCGCTTCTCCACGTCTCTGTGATTGCATAAGTCAACGAAACGTCACCAGCGTGATTATACCGCGTTTGACCATCACCATTGCTTCATTTGCCGCCTGATATGGCTCTTCCACAAGGCTATCTAGTTGTCCTTTCCACCTCAAGACTTTCTGCTTCCACCCGGCACCCGGGAACCACTGTGGGACATGCCGGAGCCACGGGATGAATTCCACAAGAAAAGCACCCGGTTGGAACGCTTCGGCGAGGGCGCTCTCCAGTTGGCTCAGAATCTCGATATAGCGTGGGGTGCCAGCGTGGTCGAAACGGTGTCCGTACGTGACATTAAGTAGGATTTTGCAGTAAGAGCTGAACCAATTGTCACTATCTTGACGTTAAATACAGTGACGGCCAAAAGTATCGCCCCACCCCCCTATGGGCGCTTAAATGCTTAAATTGCGCGAAATCTCTGAGAAATCCAGAATACTTGTGTACCTAGTCTGAGAGCCTACTGTCCTCATTACATGATGCAATCAATTGTACTTCAGTACTTTGGATTGTTTGTGAGATATTGAAAGATTTATTGAACATGCCTCTGATGGAGGCCTCCAAAACAGGCACCAATTGGGCTTTTTTGAGCCATATCTCCTGAGTGATGGCATAAAGGGACTTGAGGAGTATGCACACAGATAGCCTTCTATGATTGCAATAATATGCTAGAGCACATCGGATACAGGTCAGAGATTATAAGAAAATATTGGATGATTATCGTAGATGTTAAAATGGGGTCGCACCACCTTTAAATGTAGGCAACCAGACATCATTTGAGTATGAGGATGCATACAATTGTCTGACCTCTGCTAATATGCTTAAAAGCCTGAAATCCAGTCAGTCATGCCAGAGATATTGCACTGAGAATACTTTTTGGGCCCAACTTGAGCACAATATGGGTTCCGATTCTAAAGAATGCTTCAACCACTTCACATTCTACAATCTGTGAATATTTCTTTGGAAGGGGCTCTACATATATTCAGTGCATCTAGGGACTGGTGGTTCCTGGTTGAGCTGGGGGAAACCAAATCGTGGAATTTTAAACAACACTAATTTGTATATGCCATCTAAACCACTGATAAATCCATACTGAAATCTGCTGAGGGAATCAAAGATGTATGATGAGGATATACACATCCAGTACTATTAAAATTATGTGTTGGACTCCATAGGTCTGGCTTTATGGCTTTGTATGTGTATATTATCATCACATGCAGAAATAGCTGGTCCCAAAATTCCACGATTTGGTTTCCCCCAGCTCAACCAGGAACCACCAGTCCCTAGATGCACTGAATATATGTAGAGCCCCTTCCAAAGAAATATTCACAGATTGTAGAATGTGAAGTGGTTGAAGCATTCTTTAGAATCGGAACCCATATTGTGCTCAAGTTGGGCCCAAAAAGTATTCTCAGTGCAATATCTCTGGCATGACTGACTGGATTTCAGGCTTTTAAGCATATTAGCAGAGGTCAGACAATTGTATGCATCCTCATACTCAAATGATGTCTGGTTGCCTACATTTAAAGGTGGTGCGACCCCATTTTAACATCTACGATAATCATCCAATATTTTCTTATAATCTCTGACCTGTATCCGATGTGCTCTAGCATATTATTGCAATCATAGAAGGCTATCTGTGTGCATACTCCTCAAGTCCCTTTATGCCATCACTCAGGAGATATGGCTCNAAAAAAGCCCAATTGGTGCCTGTTTTGGAGGCCTCCATCAGAGGCATGTTCAATAAATCTTTCAATATCTCACAAACAATCCAAAGTACTGAAGTACAATTGATTGCATCATGTAATGAGGACAGTAGGCTCTCAGACTAGGTACACAAGTATTCTGGATTTCTCAGAGATTTCGCGCAATTTAAGCATTTAAGCGCCCATAGGGGGGTGGGGCGATACTTTTGGCCGTCACTGTAGTATCACCAACGAAGCCACTGACCTCTTGATCTGCTCGTCGAGATTGCTTGAATCCTTGTACAAGTGCTTCAACAAGGTGACGGCACCTCGGTGTTGCACAGGCTGGTATTTTGCTACTACACCCGGCTGGATATGCTGCCAGAGCATGCGGCGTATCGCCCGCCAGTCATCGCCATACTGTTTGAACGCCAGATTTCTCGTCCACCCGATCCTACAAACGTCGATTCATTTCCTGCCAGCACCACATTCGCAGCGACGGATGGCGACAACCTACATCTGGGAGACCACCGAGACCGGCCTGTCTGAGTACATGGCTGAGCGTTTCTCCAGGAGGTCGATGGTTGCGCTCAGAGAATTCAGGACTATGAGGGTTTGGCCCAGAGCCTTGACCGCGATAACGTCACCTGAGGGAAAGGGGTATGAGATAATGTACTTCTGACCGATACCGAGCTGTCCTACCGTATGTTGCAGCAAGATCCCGGTATGCAACCCATGGGCGTTCTTGCGGGATGTCGAAGACGTTACCGATGAAAGGAAGGCCGGACGGACCTGGCGGTGAGGATCGGTACAATGAGTTCCGTGCCAAGGTCGCACGGACAAAGCATAGTGTGATGACAATGAGGGCGAAGACAGCCACCAGACTCCTTACGCTAAGCTCCCCAAATGAAAATGAAAGGGCATTGGAGAAGAGGGTGAGGCCCATACCAACGAGAAACCTGGAAGGAGCGGAAAATGCGGCGAGAGATCAGCTAGTCGAAGATCAAGACCTCAAAATTTATATGAACGAAGGCCTTCCAGCGGTGTTAGTGCTGGGATGGCAGCTAGCCGGCCATCTGAAGTTCCATGCATCTTTAAATGACATGCCACGATGCAGTAATCGAGCGCTGACCACTGGCATTCAATCATGAACGGCCAATCCGAGTTCGTTTTCGATCTCGTGAACGCCGTGATCAGACTTGCGGGGTCGGGCATGCACTTCCGTCGTACACATTACTCGGAGGGCGTCTACCAATGGTACATCATCCTTCAACTACACCAGGACAATTCGTTGAAGCTTACGCAGTCAGATGGGAACGTAAAGCCAGGCCGGAAATTCAGCGGCACATCGATATCTAGTCGCGTCAGCGAGATGTCTTGTTAAATCTTTCATAGGGCCGCTTCCTACGCTTCCCGGACGAGTGCTGCATGTGCTGGGGATCGAGGTTGTAGGGAACAGTCGAACTTCTGGATTACCCTGAACTGTGGCATCAGTAGAGCAACAAGTGAAGACTGAGAACCACGGCTTACGATAGGAATCCCGATGCGACCTCAGCTTTCACAGGGATCGGTGTGCCCTGCGCGTCAAGCGCCTTTGTAATGTTGAAGACGTGCAGAATAGATGCTATACTGATGAAGAGCGAATCGTCTGCGAAATGTTTTCCGGGACATGTCCTATGTCATAGATGTCAGTATGTGCAACTGCGAAGCGGTGGATGCCAGGTGGGGGAGGCGACCTCTGCTCACCTCCGGCCCATACCAAATGCAAGGATCTCGGGCTGCAGTATGTCTGTGTTGAGCTTGCCGTCCTTCAGGTATCGTTCAGGACAGAATGCATCGGGCTTTGGAAAGATGTGTGCATCGTGGAATATGGACCTGCCCACGTGGAGTCGCCCATTATCAGCATGCTTCCACTCGGATTGAATCACTTCTAGATGTCAGACACTGCACCAGATGTTGAACATGATAGTGGCGCCTCTCGGAATTGTCCACTCGCGGTATACATTGTCTTCTGTACACCGATGGGCCACGCCGAGAGGTACAGGGTTGTACCACCGGTACGTCTCCTTGAGAATCGCTTCAATGTACGGCAGGGATGGGCGATCGGAATGCTCGGGTAGTCTATCACATCCAACGACGCGATCCAGCTCTTCCTGCGCCAGCGCCTGCACCTCGGGGTTCAGCACCATAGCGCAGACAAACGCATGAAGAGTCGCTGCGAGCTGTAGGTATCAGACATTAGTGTGCTTCAGTCCACGCAGAATCACTGAGTAGCTCGAGGCTCACCGCGTCGGCACCCGCTATGCCATTGTGACCCGTAATGTATAAGTCAGTAGAACGCATGCCACCAATGTAGATATGGACATTACCATGGAAGGCGGACGAGGCCGTCTCCTTGATGAGCTTGCCGATGTCTTTGACACCATTGGTATCGTCTTCCCGTCTGATTGACTCCGCTGCTTCGCTCAGCATCGATCTATCCACATCACCATGTCCCTTTGTTAATGCAGGTCAGCCTACTTGACGACTTGCTGGTCAATGGATGATGCTGAGTTCGTACCATAGCTTCCCTTGCTGCATGATACGGCCCATCGACGAGGGCGTCCAGCAGTCTTCTCCACTTGAAGACCTTCTGCTGCCACCCGGCGCCCGGCAACCACCCAGGAGCGTATTTAAGCCATGGTACGAATTCCACAAGGAAAGCACCAGGCAGAAACGCTTCGGCAATCGCGCTCTCCAAGCAGCTCAGCACATCGATATAGCACGGGATGTCAGCATGGTCAAAACGGAGCCCGTACATGACATTGAGTAAGATCTTGCAGTAGGTGCTGGACCCAGAGCGATGATGTAAGGCGCTGGATGAATAGCATCAAGTATGGATTCGCTCACCTCTTGATCTTCTCGTCAAGATTGCTCGAATCCTCGGAGAGATGTTTCAAGAGGATAGTGGTACCGCGGCGTTGTACGGGCTGATATTTAACTACGACGCCTGGCTGAAGATGTTGCCAGAGCAATCGGCGCATCGCACGCCAGTCGTTTCCGTATTGTTTAAACGCGAGGTTTCTTGTCCACCCAATCCTACATTAACCATGGGTTACTTAGCCGAGGTCGGAGTCTCACAAGTGCCGACTTACAACTGTGAAACTACAGAGACGGGTCTGTCAGAGTAGATGGCGGAGCGCTTCTCCAGTAGGTCGATGGTAGCAGTCAAGGAATTGAGGACTATGAGGGTTTGGCCGAGTGCCTTGACACCGATAACATCGCCTGGAGAGGAGTCGAGTGAGAAGGCCTATTAGCAACTAGTACTCATGCTGATGATTTGTTCCCACCATATGTTTTGGCAAGCTCCCGGTAGGTGATCCATGAGCGCTCCAAGGGAATGTCGAAGACGTTTCCGATGAGGGGAAGGCCAGGCGGCCCTGGCGGTGCCGATGGTGACAGCGACAGGGATCGGCGCGATAAATGCCGTAACGACACAAAGCGGACAATGCTGAGAGTGACGACAACGAGAGCGAGACTAGCCATTGTATCCCGAAGGTTGAGGAATTTTGACGATTGAACATCGGAAAGGGTGGCTAGCTCCATGATGGCTCAAGGGGAAGTTAGCTAGTCGAGTGCAAAAAGGGTTTTATCTCGAGCCTGCGAAAGCGCTCAACATGAGGGTCTTTCAGTCAGAGCCAGCGCTGGAATGGTAGCTGACCGGCCTTCCCTGCTTCGTTGGCATCCCACACTGCAGAAGCAGATACGACTCAGGTGCGATTAGGCAATCCGGGAGTCTGAGTTTACAACATGCCATAATCTCTGTGTCAGTCCGTGATCAGGTTGGATGCCAAGTCCCAACGAATTGAATGCGCATTACAATCCTTGTGATGTAGCCCGAACAAGCGTTACGCACGCCCTATGAGAGATCTCACAATCTCCGACCTCGGCTGAATTGAACACTGGAACGGTTTCACCGTTCTAGTAGGTAAGGGGTAATCAGCTGCGGTTCAGGACAAAGAAGAGTTCGGGAGTGGTCACGTACGATATCAGTCCCGCACCGATCTTGTACTCGACTGCGACCGGTATTCCGTTCTCATTCAAAGCAGGCGTGATATTGAACACGTGTAGCACGGAGGCGATGTTTATGAAGAGCGCATCTTCGGCGAAATACCTCCCTGGGCATATCCTGACGCGTTATGAGAAGGAAATGGGCACGGTATTAGCTTATGGTCGAGATAGTAGGCGTGTGCAGCAGTACTCCAAAGGATTGGAAAGTACGCACCTCCGGCCTGATCCAAACACTATATCTGACGGGTCGAGTACGTCCGAATCAAGCTCTCCTTCTTTCAAAAACCGTTCAGGACGGAACCTATCTGGTTCAGGGAATCGTTCCGGATCGCGCATAATGGCCCTATATGAATACCCTCTGTGAGTTGCTAGTTCTATGCGCAGGTCGAGTCAGGGAGCTCGTACCAGATATTTGTCATAACAGTCGCATCTCCGGGAATAGTCCANCCCCCGGTATACATTGTCTTCCGTACAGCGGTGGGCGACGCCGAGTGGAGAAACAGGGTGCCAACGGAGGAGTTCTTTGACTAGTGCACTGACGTATGGGCATGATGGTTTGTCAGCATGCTCTGGGAGCCTGTCGAGACCGATGACGGCGTCGAGCTCGGCCTGAGCTCGTTGTTGGGCTTCTGGGTGTAGAACCATCGCGCAGAAGAACGCATGAAACAAGCTAGCGGTCTGAGGACAGTTGGCCTTATCAACGAAAGCGATGAATAATCAGTATGAATACGGGACGCACCGTGTCTGCGCCAGCAACGAACATAGTTGAGCAGACGCCTTTCACACACTCCTCATCAATTTCTCCCATAGTGTCTAGGTCGCCAAGCAGTTCGCTCAAGAGCGATGGTTCCGCCTTCCCGTTTTGCTGAGAAGAACGCACTTGAGGCATGAAGAAGGGAGAGCTGAAATGAAGCGCACCATAGCTTGCAATGTGTCCTGGTAGGGTAAATCACGAGTAAGAACGGCCACAGCGCGCCACCTCTCGATTCCGCTCTTCCATCCTCCGCCCGGAAACCAACTGGGAAGGTAGCGTAGAAAGGGAATAAACATTACGGCAGGGTCCAGGGCTTGAGTAAGGGTATTGTCTGCTTCTCTCAGCAGGTCCACATATCGTCCGTCCACGTACTCAGCAGGTAGTCCATAGGCGACGCTCAGAAGCGTCCTGCACAAGGATCTGCACATTTCATCTACGTCAGTTGCGACACAAACGAGGCCGGAGGCACGAACTCACAACCTGATGGCTTCCTGGAGGTCGTAGTTGCCTTGGAGCAGGTATCGTAAGAAATGCCGTGATTCGCGCAACTGGATGGGATGCCATTGGGCGACAGTGCTCGGCTGGATGGATTGCCAAAGAAGACGACGCGAGTCGCGCCAGTCGTCGCCGTACGGTTTCACGCTGAACATCCAAATCCAGTGTAACCTAATGAGACCGCAGAGTCGTCAGGTGAGGTGTATGGCGCCAAGAAGCGGAAAGGAACTGACAGCCGTGAGAGAGACACCAGTGACTTTGGCCTATCTGAGTATATCGCCGACCGTTTCTCGAGGAGGTCAGCGTCAGCGTCAGTGGAATTCAAGACAATGACGGGGTGGCCGACAAGAAGGACACAGATCACGTCTCCTACAGAGCGCGACGTGCAGGAGACTTGATCAGTGGGTTACTGTACTGCAATGACGATCATGGCTCACCATACTGTGCCGCCAGATCTCTGTAGGAGACCCACGGCGCATCCTGCGAGATATCGTACACATTGCCGAGTAACGGAAGACCCGGAGGGCCTGGGGGTAGGCAGCGCTTGCGCTTGGCCCAGACGTGCCTAATGATGAGTATGACGAAAGTACAAAGGGTCGCCCGGACGATAGTGTGAGCGATATAGCTCAGAAACCCGTATCCCATTTCGAAGTGAGCAATCGTGCTCAGGGGCCTCATGACGCACACGTTTGACTGCCCTTCGAGCAAGCTTATATAGCAACTTACCAATGGCACAACGGTTGCACATCCCGGGACCATTCGAGGGCCTACTCACGCCACTAGCCGGAAGAAAGCAATGACACGAGCTATTGAACATTGATGCATCGCGTACCGTGACCAGGAACATATCATGTGGGACGCCATCTATCCCCTTGCAGCCGCTTCACATAGCCCGCTCGAGGAACCCATTGAACCGTACTTTGTTGAACCATAACTCTAACGAGTTCATTCAAGACGCGACGTGGGACTGGGAAGGCGTGTGGAGGTTCGACTTTCAAGACCGAGTTCCCACCAGGTCCCCGGAAGCGCGTTTTACTCACGTCTATTCACATACGGGATCTCCGCACTCGAACCGCAGAAGAGACTCGGACATGTTCGATCGCGCGCGGATTGAATACTTGAATGGCTCCAAGATTCTCAAGTAATCTCATGAGTAGATGCTGCCAGACTGAGAGGATAAGAACGTATGAGACGAATCCTGGGACGATCTTGGGAACGACCGGGATTGGCTCGCCTTGACCGTCGAGAGCAGGCATGATGTCGAAGGCGTGAAGCACCGACGCGATATTGATGAAAATTGTATCGTCCGCAAAGTGCTTGCCAGGGCAGAATCTAGGGATCGATACTGTCGATGTTCATTCAAGAGTACCAAACAACGCGAGTACATACCTCCTTCCAAAACCAAACACCACGCTGCCAGGATCAAGAACGTCTTCGTCAATCTGTCCATTCTTGAGGAAACGCTCGGGTTTGAATGTATCTGGCTCTGGATAACGCTCGTCATCATGCAGAATCGCCCTGGATACCGTCAGTTATGCATCATTCTTGAACGCTAGGAGAAACGTACCATAGATTGGCGACCACGGTTGAGCCCCGAGGTATATCCCATCCTCTGTATTTATCGTCTTCTAAGGAACAATGAGGCAGCCCGAGCGGGAGGATGTTGTACCAGCGGATGAGCTCCTTAATGAGCGCGTTAATGTAGGGTAAAGATGGTCGATCTGCATGTTCCGGCAGCCTGTCAGAACCAACAACCGCGTCAAGCTCTTCCTGTGCGCGCTTCTGGATCTCTGGGTAGAGGATCATGGCACAAAAGAACGCGTGAAACGTTCCTACAGTCTGCACAAGAACTACGCTTGTCAGGGGCGCATACGGGATGATGCATTTAGATACGCACCGTGTCGGATCCTGCGAAGAAGGCGGTAGCAGCAACCGCTTTTGCTTTGTCCTTGTCCCCGATCTCTCGGGTTACCTGTGTCGGAAGGGGCGCTATCCCGAGTAGATCACTCAACATTGAGGACTCAGCAACGCCTTGTTTCTATGATGCAGCATCAGCGCCTTGATCGCCACTTGGATATGTGGATCATGCCCTACGAGCGCATTTTGCCAGTCCTCAAACGGCACTTCGACTACCGCCTTCGATTGGCTGCGCCAGCGAGCGAGCTTCCCCTTCAGTCCAGCAGTCAAGAGCCAGCTCGGTAGGTTGCGCATGAGCCATGTGATGTGAAATGAAGCAGGGTCGTAAGCTTCTGATATGCCGGTTTCCCCCTCGGTTAACAAGTCTACGTGGCGCATTTTAACATCCTTCGCAGGGATCCCATATGTAGCCCCAAGCAGTGCCCTGCAAAGCGATCTGTACGAGGTATCCACATCAACGTAAATCAACTCTAGTGCAACTTTCGTACTGACAGTTTGATTATGTCGTTGAGCTCGCACTGGTTCCGCAAGAGGTACTGGAGGAATCGCCGTGCTTCACGTAGCTGAACAGCATGCCAGTGTTGTACGGTATTGGGGTGGAAATACTGCCAGAGAAGGCGGCGTTCGCGACGCCATTCGTCAGTGTACCCCTTGAATCCGAAGCTGAAGTTCCAACCGAGCCTGAGTGTAAAAAGAGAATATAATAAATATAGCATCGACAGATCATACGACAAATGGCTCACATTTCCGAAAGAGAAATAATGGATGATGGTCGGCCGGAATGAATGGACCGTTTCTCCAGCAGTTCCGTCGCCGCAGTCATCGAGTTCAGGACCGTGACGATGATTGTCTCACCGAGGGCTCTGAGCGATATCACGTCACCTGTTCGTAAAACAGCCTCGGTCAGATGAGATGTAGTTGCGTCAGTCGACTTCCTTGACATACCGTATTTCCTAGAGAGGTCGCGGAGAGCGATCCAAGTTGCTTCGGAAGCGAGATCAAATTTGTTCCCTATCACTGGGAGCCCGTTAGGTCCCGGAGGAAGGCGTGGGCGACCGCGCAATGCTCGAAGGGCAATCGGGAGCAGACATAGCAGGAGTATGAACAAAGCGCCGTGCAAGCTCGCGATCCTATGATCAGAGGCCCAGTAGTCCATCACGCGGTAGAGAGGATGCGGATATCGGCCTCCTCAGTGCCCTTATGTAGCGCAGCAGGGTGGCGCATCTTCACGCCGTACAGAGCCTAATCACGATGTGATCCGGGAAATGCTCGATGGGTGGCGATTGCGTGGGATATCCGGCATTAGCTCTCTAGTCAACGAACGAAGCGCTGTTAGCACAACAACCCAATGCGGGCAGAAAGCCACCTACCGGACAGTGTCCAGTTCGCGTCAAGAGAGAACCTGAGCTTCAAGGGCGGCAGAGATAGGCGAGTCCTAGTAGGAGTAGTTGATCATAAACGGCCAGATTCAGTGCTGGCAGACAGTGGCAGCTCGCGCGAATACGGCAGCGTGACACGGTGGTTACTGGTGGTTACCGACGCGTTACGTGGCGCGCCACAGTCATGTGACCGTGTCTTCTACCCGCGGCCGCCTCGTTCTATGCTCTTTCTTATTTTCAACCACGAGCTCAAACAAGCACCAATGAGCTCGATCTGGTTGCCCTTGTTTCCGTAGTACAATACAAAGTCGTAGCTGATCGCCGTCCGTTTGCAAATAGTACATGTTGTGAATCATATGTAGTAACCATCAGCATGTTGACGCTTGATGAACATATTCGTCGCAGAGAACGAGGACCCACCACTCATCTGTATGCCAGTACAAGAACCCGTGAGGTACCCCTTGACCGAGGTCCGAAGTACAGGGAGTCAACCGACCAATCACGATCAGCTGAGGCCGGAAATGTCTCAGATCGGTGGCTAAACGATCGGTGGCTAAACCGTCAGCGACTATTTAAACGACCAACGCTATGATCTCCCTCTTGTCTGCCAACCACCATTGACTGTTCACTGAGCTCGATTTTATCTTCAACTGGTACGTATCTATCAGGCTTGCTCGATGTGACATTGTCGACTGATCCTCTGACCAGCCCTTAGCCACCTCAGTCCTCTCATGCAACCGTCGACGGTCTACTCGCTGTCGCACGAGGTCGTCACTCGCATCGGATCATTGCTATTCAACAGCAATGATGTTAACGTTGTAACTTCTCGAAAGGCTCTGATATCCCTTGCTACCACATGCCGCTATCTCAGCGAACCGTTGCTGGACATCATCTGGCGCGAGCTACCGGATACCATCCCATTATTTCTTCTACTACCCTCCGACTTGTGTACGACTACCGTCGAAGAGATCCCTTTGGAACCGTGGTACAAACAGAGAACAGAACTTGTAGGCTTTTTCTTCTAAGCTGCTGTCATGTTCATTACAAGACTGATATTGGTATGACGTACTGTAGGTACTACTTCGCACCCCGGTTGCGGACGATTTCAAACGCGTTGCTATGTACTCGCACAGAGTGAAGATTCTTGGGTATCGGTATGACCAGCGCGTGGTGAAGCCTCGACACGAGGACTACAAGATACCGTCCCACGTTTGGGACATGCTCGCGATGCACGGCCCTGCACCCCTTCTGCCTAACCTGGTGGAACTTCACTGTACTCTCTCAGGGCCTCGTTTTGATACCAAAGCATCCATAGACCATCTCCACGAAATCATGCTACAGCGTGACCAGATACACGGCCCGATCGACTTCTCATTGGGCATATGTTCCGGTTCCTCTTCAGCTCACGAAGTCATCCAAAGTATCACGCGTATAGCACCCAATCTCAGAGCATTTCAGTGGTTCCAAACTTACGCAAAATGGGACCTCCGAGGGCAAGACATCTGCAATTTGCCTCATATGAGCGAACTCGATGCACTCTCCTTACAAGTTGCACCGGACACGCTTCACGCTATCGGGGCCTTACCCAAACTCAGCGACCTGGCAGTTGCCGTCGATTTCTCCACTTCCGAATGGAGAGATTGGAACTATACCTCGAGCGAGCACTCGGTGGGGCTGTTTCCTGTATTGGTGCAGCTTCAGCTGGAGACCGTGAACCTGTCGAAGACTGCCGAGTTGATGAAAACCATCACATCACCTTTTCTCGCCAACCTCACCGTCAAGGTCCGGAGCTGGAATCCATCCGGCAGCATCCTCGCCGCGTTCTGCTCAGCCGTCGGTGGCTCTCCGTTTCAAAGAGTACTTCGCTCTCTCGACTTGACCATTCAGGGTAGCTGGAGTTCCTCCGACGGTAATCCTACCTACCCCACCCACTCAAAGGTCATAGAACCCCTCCTATCCTTAGGACGACTCGAAAAGCTGCGTCTCGAAGCTCACTTACCAATGGTGTTCCTCGACAATGCCTTCGTGGATGAAATGTCGCGCGCGTGGCCGAATATCAGAGAGATTCGGTTTGCGCAGGTCATCGAGCAATACGGGTTCCAGTGCAGAGAAGAACCTATTCCATCCATTGGCGACCCCGACTGCCCCAAGGTGACGCTCTTAGGCCTCTCCCCCCTCGCCAAACGCTGTCAATATCTGCAAGTGCTCCAAGTCCCGGTAGACATGCGCATTCGATCGCCAGAACGACTCGAACCAGCGTGCCGCAGCGGACCTCCCCTCTTCCATATGCGCTCACGCAGGTCCGATTTACACACGTTCATAGGAGAAGGTTGCGTCATGGGCGATCCCTGGGAGGTTGCCTCCTGCCTTTCGCTCATGTTTCCGCAAATCCGGAAGATACGATGCGGACATAGCAGCATCGCAAAGTGGTCCTTCATGAGCGAGGTCTACTCTGAGCTCCTTCGCGCACGGTCTGAGGAATGGGGTTGGGCGAACCAAGCCTCTCAGGAGGAGAGTCAGTAATCTTAGCGGGCTAAAGTGACTCTGTAGTTGTTCGCGATGCCGACTGCAGTATAATGGCATAATTATAACACTATCCTCGTGCGTGTCGTTTCCTAGAGTGTGAGCATGACCATGGGCGTCCATCATGGTCATCGCTGCCAGTGCCAAAGTTACCTACCGCTTCTCAGAAGGTTCCAAAAAATATTCTGAGGCAATTAAACACCTTCCAAGAGTGTTCGCAGCGAAGTGACGAAGGGCCAGAGCAGTTGCCAGGCGGTACGGCGTCTTGAACTTAGTACAAATCGGGCGAATTGATCACGATTTGAACCTAGGCCTGTGTGTAGACCCGTACGTGATTTGAAAGTCGCAAGAAGTAGAACAACATCTCATATAGTCGCCCAGCGTCCCAGTCCCAGGCAGAGTTCCGTATGTAGTGTACAGGACAAGTCTGGGAGGAGGAGAACGATGTTACCGCCTGCGTCTATGTCACGTGGACGACAGGTTCTCGCTGCGGAACCCGTTGCTGCGCGCTTGTCGCATTGTCTAGCTGCCACTGCCATGTCTCCAGTACTAGTCTCCTCTTCTACCATGTCGGGTTGGCTAGTTCGAGGTCGCATTCGACGGCGTTTTACTGGTAGGGGTCATAGCGGGCTCTTGCATGGTAGGAATGCGCTTAACTTGTACGGTGCGTGAAACTGTTGCCAAACTGGCTCAAGTAACATCATTGAACGCCCCATAGGTAAATCACGCACCTTCTGAAGGCATGAAGCACCGAAGTGATGCGTATACAAACCATTCATACTACGAGTATTGTCCAAATCCCATCAGTATCCGATCTCCATCAGAGGGAACCAGCTATCTGGCCCCCGTGTCTTCGCATGAACAAGACCCGTTGTGCTGATGCCCACGCTCCTGAACGTCTGTATCACAAGCCTCCCTCGTGATGCACACGCTTTGTGTGCTTCTGGTCATCTCTACCCAAGAAGTTTCACTAATGTGATAGACAGGCAGGTGATTCCATAGGTCATATTATTGAAGCACAACGCTCGTACCCTTCCAACCATCGCTGACAGAGCTCTCCTTCACCGTCGGAGATACCGTGCTCTTACGTACGAGACCAAGCCATTTTGTCAGTTTGCGGCGTCATACGCCCTCAGAGTTCAATCCCCCGATTCTCCTGAACTTGGTACGAACGCCCATGGTAAGCCATCGATGCACAGAGATTGCCTTGTGATGACTTCGGTTCATTTCGCACCAGTACTCCGATATCGGACCCAAAGGCAGCTTTGTGCGGAATTCCGAGGAGGTATCTCGGTCTAGTTGTATCCAGGTGGACCAGGGCGGTTCCGTGAAGTGCCTCGTTGCCTGTGATCTGGTATGAATGGTCCCGGTTTTCCTAGTTCACTGACGGCGATTGATTTAGGATGTCTCTGTCGTCACCGCGCTCTCGGATCCTCAGTCGGTCCTGTGATGATGAAAATTTCTCTGAAGCTCTGAAGAGCACATTCTACTGCGCGGTCATCTCAATCTTCACGCCCGTCGCATTCGAAAGGCTACCGGCTACACCCGCTATCCACAGCGTCTACATAGTGTGGCCCTCGCAGTCATGCTTGAAACAGAAAAATCTACAACCCAGGTCTCGGAGTCTGAACTGAAGCCGTAGACATTGGTCCGAGCCCTCTGCCCAGGATGGATTTCTGACCGCCTCAGTCGTGCGCCCATCGGATTCGGACCGGTACCCATGGATCAAGCCCTCAGACGCGCGTTACTGGCCTCCACTCAGTATCTCTGCCAACTAGCTTTGCATCTCCGCTTGCCTAGTTCATCGTCGCTTTAGGAAAATCTACCTCTTAGGCATCTACAATCCTACCCTCTGGTGTACGATTTGCTCGGATGTGAAGCATTTGGCGGTCTTGCCCCTCATTTCCTGAATCTACAGCTTCTGCGATTCTTCGTACTGTACCGGCCTTGCTCCGTCGTTATTGCTGCCTGCTCTCAGGCGATACTAGAGTTGTGACGCTCCGACCCCATCCCGACAAATCTGATACCTCCGAAGGGCCGTGGTCAGCGCTTTACACCTGTTCGCCATGCTGCGGTGAACTCTACCATGCGATGCCGGAACCAGCTTGATGACTCCCCGTATACGTCCGGTGGCTCGCCCTGCTCAGCATCGTTGGTACGTGCCTTCCTGCATCGGTGCGTCGTTACGATTGTGTCTATGATCCGGGATGAGATTGTGAATGTAGGCCCTTTACGTCACAGTACGCTCTGATGGCGCCGACACTGGTACGTACATCCTAGCGTACGATACTCGCGTGTATTCATGAGGCTAATCTTCCGAAAGCTGCCCGAATGTGCATATGGGTTGGCGGGTCGTCCGTGGCGGTTCCGCGTACGCATTCCGGCACATTGCCCGCGAGTAGCACATTTTCGCACGATGCCGCACGCCAACCTTCGGTCCGGTTGTGCGTATCGAAGGTGTAGCTATGTGCACGCCCCCGACGGATGCTCATCCGTAATGACGGAAGCATCATGACGCTTTGGGACTCTTTTGCCACAGTACGTCGCAAGTACGCGTTCCTTAGCAGTACTCGCGTAGTCGCTATCGCTGACAGCGTTCGAAGGTAAGGTCCGACCTCGCTACGGCCGTCCTGCTGTCGGCCAGAAAGGTAAACAGTCTGGTGACTCGCCCTTTCAAGAACCTCCGGTCTCGTGCGCGCTATATGGGCAGCTACCGCTCGGCAGGAGAAAGATGTTACGTCAAAGGCAACAGCAGGCACGAACACTGTATGGTGAACGCAAATGTGTGGCTCATGGCACCGCCCACAACTCTACCGGCAGTTTCTCCTGCGCTCTATTGACGACAGCCTTCCCTTCGACTGCGCCCTCGCCTCAGGCCTGCCTCGCCCGACCAAGTTTTGAGCGGCAGGAACCAGGCATGTCGCGCAACTTCGTGCCGGGGAGCGTGCCGCCTTACCGTTCTGCGTCCTCGACCTTGGCAGGTGGATGGCCGTTTGCGCGTATCTATGGGTATTTGCGTACTGCTGTTTGACTTCCCACTGAGCTTCTCCCTATCTTCGGGCGTCGCGGTGTGTTCATAGAACCACCATGCCGCTCTGATTGAACGCCCGCCCGGCCACGTTGCACCCAGGAGCCGACGTCGGCGCGCCATGCCATTCATCACTTGTGCCCCTCTCGTCCGCCCCCATACGTCTACGGGCCTCAACGCTCCGCCGACCGTGCTTCTCGTGGGTATGGTTGACGTACGTCCGACTCCACACAGGGGCGTATTCACTGCGTCTCTGGCTCGCTATGTCCGCCATCCGCAACCTGGGAACGGCGCAGTGGTGGCTTCCGCTTCTTCTCGGCCTCGTGTTACCTGTTGCGCTCTCATGCCATGCGCGGCGCGCGTCCCCGTACTCGCCCCTCCGCGGCCCTGCCGTTCACCCAAGTCACGCCTTCGATGCAGAAGCTCGCAATAGGGGCGTCGGGACACCATGCTGCTTAGAGTCGGGTCCGGGCTGTCACTCGGCACGCCTTACGAACGTGCGCCCAATGCACGAAAGTGAAGAACATCTGTTTGTCAAGGTTCTCCCGAGGGCACACTGACGAAGAACGAGGCCCCGCTCAGAGCGGACAAGGCCTCGCTCTCCAAGTCAGAGGCCTCTTGGTCACCCCTGACATCACGGCGGGGAGGTTGCGCATCTTTCCCTGCGAGGCAGGGTTCTGCGAACGAACCGCACAGCGATCGGGGCATAGGCGTTGCTCGTTCCTGTAGCGCTATGTGCGCGGAGCAGTCGATCTCTGCGTTCGCGTTTTCATCAACGCGTCTAGGCTCGACTTCTCGCCAGGACGTGGTGTCCGAGTCGGTCAAGATACCGGTGAAGCTTTTGCCTGAGACGCGGGGAGAGGATGGTACGGACCGGATGGGACTCCGCAGACGTCGCGTTCTCAGCAGGTAGGTGCGTCCCGCTACTCGACGTTTTCTCAGTTTGCCGTGATGTGCAGTTCTCGGCGCGCATTTCCTGATCGAAGCTCTACGGACGTCTGGCAGAATACATCGCATCGAGCGTGCAGTGCAGAGTACGATTGCTCCCATGGTAGCGCGCCCCAGGCCGCATACCGCTCTCCGGGCCCGCGAAGACAAGGCTGCAGTTACCAACGAGTACACCCCATTTCTTCTCATGGCGCACTGCGAGAATAGCGCAGAAGTGTCCTGGCACACGGTAAGTTCATTGCCTCGTATAACGACTAGGGCGCCACCGCCCTCTCGTTTGTTCGTACTGTCGCCAGGTCCGCACCGAAGTCTCCACCAGCTCATAGAAACAGTAGCTAGCGGCCATCGCCTGCTGCGGATACACCTCGGGGCGGCAAGTGGAGCACTATAGTACAGATCACCGCTTTATGCAGATCTTCGCGTTCGCGATGGTGTGTGCCTCCTGTCGATATCTCGTCCCGAACGGGATACGGACCACACTACGGCACACTTTTCGTCATGTCTTGCCGAGCACGATAGTACAGGCGTCCTGTGGCGCAGCGGAGCCTTGTTCTCCAGCTGCAGCGCTCTGACCGGTACGAGTTCCATGCGAGCCGTGAGCCTCACCGTGCCAAGGGTCGATAGCAAAGTCGCTCTTCGGCGCGTCGAGCGCGCTCCAGTCGATGGCACAGAGCACAGAAGTGAGGGGGACTCGGGAAGAAGCCTCCGGCCGCGCAGGCAATCACACACGGACCCCCACACATCCGAGGCAATATTCGCTACCGGGCTCTCAGGACACGGAACGTCGCAGCCGCACTCTCGCCTTGGTATCGCGACATCCTCCCAGATCGCACCGAGCTCGCACGCCAGGCGGGTCTCGGAAGCGTCCTGCCGCCTGCCGCKGCCTGCAACTGGCAGCGATGCAGTGCCCAGCGCGTCGTGCCCCACGCGAGCCACTCCTCGCAGGCCTATGTGTAAAGCATTTRGCTCGGTCGCGCGGCATCGCGACTCGCCGTCGTCGCAGCATGGTGTATCTCCGGAGCTCGGGACGGGACACMACTTCCATTGTCTCCTCCGAGCCGCTGGCGCCCCCAGTATCGCGGAGTCGCGAACACGATAGTATAGCCCTCCCCGGCGCTACGTCGACGACGCCCACGCAGATATCCCTCCCTATCCTCGCGTCTTCCGAGCCCCGTCTGGCCATGGAGCGCCGTGCGATGTACGTACACGGCCCACGTTTATGAGGTGTGCGAACACCCGCGCGCGGGTGGACCTGTGGGAGCCGCACACTGGCACTCCGACTCCGCGCAGTGTGCGAGGCCGTGGAATCCGAATTCGACGCATGGCACTGGCAGCCGCTGCGCGAGCGGCATTACTATTAGGTGCGTACACACAAGTCCGCACGCTTCGAACTTCGGCGGTGCGGGACGTGCGAAGCGGACGTAGGGTGTGACGGGCGCGTCTCTTCGTCTATCTCGAGCCTGGGCGTGCGAGCGGGCTCCGGGTCGTCGCCCGTCGCCCGGCGGGGGTAGTGGAGCTGCAGCGTGAGGACAAACATACTACGTTTTAGCTCGTGCGCGAAGCGGCTTGGGAGAGGGGGGGGGTGAGCAGTGGGGCGAGGCTGGGTCGACGCTCGTCACTGCCTGTGAGAACGCCGGGGAAGCAGGTGGTAAAACGTGTTGTGGACTTCATTTGTGGGTTTTCGGAAGCACCGGGAAGGGTCGCGCTGCTGATGAATTGGCCAGCAAGGCTATAGGGGCTGATGCACCCGCGCGTACGTCTCACAATTGCAAAGTGCAGGTTATCCGTTCCGGACCCCCAGCAACTTGCTTGAATTGCAACTCGGATGCGGGGTGTTGTGCGGAGAAAAGCTTACACGTGTTCCATCGCAGTGTGCTCATCTATGGATCATGGTGTATGCTGGCCGCACGGTCGCCAAACCCGAGTGAGGTCATGATAGGACGTCGGATTTCGTACGAAGGTCGTACTTACGTTGCACGTTGACGACTTCGGGATGCAGGCTACTTGAAGTGGGCCATTTGTACACCCTATTCAGGACCCCGCGTACATACATACGTGCAGACCATGCAGGCAGCAAGAGGCAGCAGTACGTGTTTGCTTGCGGCCCGCCGAGC
This sequence comes from Trametes cubensis, assembly GCA_029747595.1. Lineage (NCBI taxonomy): Eukaryota > Fungi > Basidiomycota > Agaricomycetes > Polyporales > Polyporaceae > Trametes > Trametes cubensis. The sequence goes on along the minus strand of JAPEVG010000198.1, from coordinate 4,719 downwards.
TGACCATGACGATAGACCTCAGGCTCGCCCGTAATCTCCATGTTCTATATGTAAAAGCGACGTGATGGTGGGACCACACGGTACCGCCGCCCCCGCCGCTGACTTACACACGGGTTCCAAGTACGGCGTGCGTGAGTACGCATATTTCTGATGGTACCGGTTATGGCGAGGCGGGTCACGCGTACGATGGGTGCACCAAGCTTACTGCTTCGAGCCCAAGGCGGCGGGCGCAGTCCGCACACCGATGACTCTGGGTGAGGTTTGATATCATGCACCCTCGTTCCTTAAGTGACGCCACGATGCTGTTAACTGTTGATGCGTACGGGTTCGGAACCCGGTCCAAGCTTGAGGGTGACCCCATGTGAAGCTCGAGGATTGTGGACGTAGTCGTCAGCAATGCAGATGCAAGAAGCTGCATACGAGTTCGCATACGCAACGTTTCAATCGCTTGAACATGTCACCGATCATATGTAGCGTACAGTATACAATGCAATATTAATGGTGGCTATCCGGCCTCCGAGTCGGACGAAACTAACCGATCTACAGTGCGTTCCCATACTATAGCACACTACTCTCTAGGCAATAGTTAGTAGTCAAATGGCAAACGGCTAACCAACGCGTCCCACACGCGCCGCGCAGTCCCAGTGGGTGCACGACAACGTTAACGTTCTCGAACAATTACTTACGCTGCAAAGCTCGCCCCCAGCTTCAACTCTTAGTCGCGAGATGGCGAGCCCCAGTCAAGGCCAGTATGCACGTGGCTGCAAGAGACCCCAACCGACAAGCAGCGTGCAAAGTGGTTCGAGAGATATCGATATCTAAGTAGGCACGTACCGAGGGTGCATACACTCACGGTCAGCCCGCTCGCCAAGAGCGTCGCGTCTGTCACTCGGGCGCAAACCGCTTCGGCCAAAGAGGGGTGCAGCAAAACGGGGTATGGAACTTAGTGCAGTTAAGTAATGATACACGTATTGCGGAGCGAGCCGAGCGCGAACAGGCAGGCAGCTAGGTAAGTAGAATGGGTAGAATGGGTAGAATGGGTGGGCAGGTAAGTAGATAGGGCAAGCAGCGGGCGACGGGGACCAGGGACCGAGGACCAAGACCGGCTAGAATACATGTGTGCGGAGGAGCGCGTACTGTGCGCGTGAGCGTAAGCGTGAGAGGGGGGGCGAGGCGGTGAGGTGTGGCAGGGAAGGGGGCAAGGGTGGGGGAGGCGAGGCGAGCTGCGGAATGGGGGATGCGGGGTGTAGGATGCGAGCTGCGAGCGAGATAAGAGGGGGAAGGGGGTGAGGAGAGGACCGATGACGATGTACCGCGTCTGCTCGCGCGCCCACCGCCGACCAATGANTGGAGGGCCTGAGGGGGGTGCTGCTTTTTCCGTCTGGCGGGCCAGAGCGCCAGGTGCATGTCGCACGCACACGCGCACGGGCAGCGGGCGCATCGTCGTCGTCATCTCGATTACGAAACATGCGTAGAGAGAAAGAGAGAGATGTGCAGAGGAGGAGGGAGAGGAGGAAAGCGGATCGTGGGAGGCATTCATCGACATCGACATCGACATCGGGGCATGGGCAGGTGGGGGTCATGAGGTGCGAAGAGGGAGGCGAGGAGCGCACGAGTAGCAATGCAAGAAGCAGCAGAAGGGAGGAGGGAGGGAGGGAAGGAGGGGCGCGCAGCGGGGAGGAGAGACAGCAATCTATAGCATAGATGTAGTGTGGGCTGGAGAGAAATATAGAGAGCCGCTCTACCATCATTGCGGGCCAACCATGACCTTCAAGACCATGTTGCCCTCATCGTCGCGCCCGCGCGCCAGAAGCTCAAACGCGCGCGCCGTATCCTGCAACGAGAACCGATGCGTGATGATCTTCTCGATSCCSGGSAGCTTCCCCGACGCSAGRAGCGCGAGCGCGGTCGGGTACGTGTGCGCGTAGCGGAACGAGCCGTGGATGTCGACCTCGCGCGTCGCCGCSGCCGACAGCGGCAGCGTGACGTTCCGCGAGCCCATGCCGACGAGCATGACCTTGCCGCCCGTGACCGCGGCGTGGATGGACATCTGGATGCACGGCTCCGCGCCCGTGCACTCGAACACGAGGTCGAACCCGTCCGGCATGTCGAACTCGGCGAGCGCCGCGGAGATGTTCTCCTTTGCGCGGCGCAGCTGCTCGTCCGTCGTCTTCGCGCGGTCGGTAATNGGGGAGGCAGTACACCTGCTGCGCGAAGCCGTTTTGGAGCGCAAAGTCSAGGCGCGTCTGGTTGATGTCGATCGCGACGACGCGGGAGGCGCCGTACGACTTGGCGAGCGCGCACGCGAGGAGGCCGATYGCGCCGACGCCGAAGACGAGGACGGTCGTGTTATGTGATGCGGGCGAGAAGTCGGCGCGGCGGGAGGCGTGGATGAGGACGGAGAGGGGCTCTGCGAGGGCGGCTTGCTCGAAGGACAGGTTGTCGGGTAATCTGGAAGACACCGGACGGCCGTAAGCGGATGTCCCACCACGTGTCCGTATCGGACCAAGGGAGAAATGGAGGAAGGGGGGGGGGAAGGGGCCCCGGTGGCGAAACGTGGTATGGTGAAATTCGCGAGAGAGAAGAGAACACTCACGGGTGGAGGACGTGTGCGGGGTGGTTCATACGTTCCTGGAGGGTGCCGTCCGCGTGGGGGAAGGTCTTTGCGCTACTGCAGAAGCGCATGTTCTTGCAGAGGTTGTAGCGGCCCTTTGCGCAATAGGAGCAGTTGTTGCACATGATGCCGGCCTCGATGGCGACGCGCTGTCCTGGGACGAGGTGCTTGACACCGGGACCGACGGCGGTTACGATGCCAGCAGCTTCGTGGCCGAGGACGAGGGGCGCTTGGACGACGAAGTCGCCGTTACGTCCGTGGGCGTAGTAGTGGACTATGGGGGATTGATGGGAGATTAGTGACGGGAGAAATAGCGGATGGAAGCGGACGGGGTACTGACGGTCGCTGCCACAGAGGCCGGTGGCCATTACGGCGACCTGGGCTTGACCCTGGTGTGGTGGCCAGAGGGTGCGCTCCTCGAAGTGGAGGTCCTTTGCRCCATGGAGGACGGCTGCGTGCTGGGTTGGGAGAGCGATGGGAGACATTGTGAGTGGGAGAGTAGGSACGGATGCGGTGGCGGAGGAGGGCGTCTTACGGAAAGGACAGGGACGAAGCCAGGACGCGGTTTTATAGACGAGAGATGGAGGAGAGAGAGAGAGGGAGAGGCTGATCTCGTGAGGGACACACTCTCCTCCTCGTCCTSGCCCTCCCCGGTCCGANCCCCCCGCCTCTGCGTGATCGCCTCCTGCTGACGTCAGCAGCCTTGGACCCTGACCACTCTCGCACCCAGATGCAGATTCATCCTCAGATTCAGACTCGTCTCTCTCTCTCACCCGCCCTGCCGTCTCTTTTGCGCTCCTAGTCTCTTATCGGCACGCATTCAGTCAGCCCCAAACAGGCCATAGACGCATTCCACCTCTCCAGCCTTCCCGCTCTTCACCCGGCGCACCGTCCCGACCCTCCGATCCGGGGAAATAGCCGGTCTGGGGTAACTTTTCCTGCTCACCTTCCCGATCCGGACGCCATCTCCTCCTCCACCAACAACATTTAAGCACTCCCCCGCCCGTCCCAATGGCCTCTGCACCGTCGGAATCGTCGGAAACACCTCAGCAATGGACCCTACTCCTGCAGTCGCTGCACTCCAGCTCTTCTCCCTCGCAGGCCAAAACGTCCTCATCACAGGCGCCACCCGCGGTATGTCCTCTTCGCCTGCCCAAACTTTGTCCGCTTTCGTCACGCGTGCATTCAGTCTGCTCACCCTTGCCGCCGTGGCTCTTCATTTGCCGCTTATCGCCTGCAGGTATCGGTGCTGCTTGTGCCATCGCCCTAGCGCAGGCTGGTGCCAACATCTGCCTCGTTAGGCGCCCCTCCACACAAGGCGTCCAGCCCAACGATGCTACTGCGAATGCCATCGCCGCACTCGGTCGCACCGTCAAGACCGTAGAGTGCGACCTCGCAGATCTTGACGCCGTCAAAGGCCTCTTCCAGAGGGCGCTCGACGCCATGGACGGCGAGATCCATGTCCTCGTCAACTGCGCAGGCATCCAGCGGAGATCCCCGGCCGTCCAATTCCCCGAGAGCGACTGGGACGATGTGCGTCTCTCTCTCAGTTCTCCTTCGCCTTCGCCTTCGCCTTTTCTTCCCAATTCCATACTTCCGATGTGGCCTAGCGTGCCTCTCGCTCGGTGTCTATCCGCGCCTTGCACGCGTCCTTTGTGCCGTTCATTTTCGAGTTTTGGCTTGTTTCTCCTCTGACGCGTGTTCACGGCTTCTTACTCACCACCGCTCCTCTCCGCATATTCCACGGATCTTCCTACCCGCGTCCGTTTCGGTCGCCGCACATCCTCGTCCCATTCCACTCCTCCCAACTCTCTCCCCCATCGTCCTGGCGCCCCTTCGGCTTATCCGATATCCTTCTTNCCCCCCTGTCACCTCCTCTCCCTCTCTCTCTCTCTGCCGTGCCTTCCACGCCCGCGCACACCGGCATGCGCTGCTCTTCCCTCACCGCACGTGCACGCTCTGTTCTCTGGTGGGAATGACGCCGTTCATGTGTCCATGTATGGGCCCGTCACCTGCCTGCACACACACTCTCTTGCGCTCGCATCCGCAACGGCGGCGCACGACGCACGTCCTGAACGCAAACTCTCCCTCCCGCTTCTTATCGT
>JAPEVG010000197.1:37938-63632 GCA_029747595.1 Trametes cubensis | reverse complement strand
ATCGACGTTTGTGTATAATGAAACATGAAATCCTCGATTTGCGATGTGACCCAAGGATACCAGTATCGAAGTGGTCGAACTTGATGAGGCTGTGCATCCGCAGACATGCACAACACCATCACACTCGGTCCACAGGGAGAGGAAAGGACACATACCCGTCAATATAGCAATACGCATGAGCACTTGGGAGGCATGATGAAGTGTACAGAGCCGTTGCTACAAAAAGGAGGGCATTTCGACTACGTTGATCTACATATTCGTCACCGCGGCATTAGCGCTCGATATCCAGATATGACTGAGTACGACTTACCGCTTGCCATGGTGCGCAATTGAATCACACTATAGAGTGACGCTGCCACAAAAGAGAAGGGTATCGCTGCGACGGTCCTCGGGCGGGCTTACTTATATGATTCGCTAACATAGACTCGAAGGCGCTCACGAGGACTGGCCTGGGGAGCACAGCCTCGTCCGGCTCGACACGTTATATAATCAAGTGCCAAGCCACGGTGCCTAAATCACCACTAACGTCGGTGCCGAGACTCTCCGCATTTCATCTCACTTGTACTGTGCACACGTACTCATCATGCGCTGTTGCTCCAGTCGAAAAACAGACAGCCAGCAGCGCGACTTATAGGGCCATTGGGTTGCACAAGCACCATGCAACCCGAGCCAAAACTAGTCGCACGCAAACAGTCGTCATTCAGGGCATAAAGCTCTACACCAGCGTCGACGTTGGCATGAATTCGAAGCTCAAGAGCCAAGTTGGACTCCTGAGGCTGAGGGAGTCATATCTTGAGCTTGGCATGTGTCTCTTCGCCTCCATGGTACCCAATAGGACAGGGCCAGCATAACATTGACAGTTATGTCAATCATGCGCGCGCATGCTTCCAGAATGCAGACTTGCGACGTTTGTCCGGCACCATCGGAGACACGCTCAAGACATCTCAGGGTATCGCACAACGCACTTGCAACGCCTATAACTACATTATAACTTGCGCGACACAAGAACCCCGGTGGGTCCTGTATGCAGACGTTCTGCAACGGATAGCTTGTCCAGCGTAGGTACGCGTGTCGCACATACNTTTGAATGAGGCTGATGGGGGATTACGGAGTCATTGTATCTGCAGGCAAAATGCAACGTAATAAGCCGCTCAGGACACTAGCGACTGCTGGAGCCTGGCGACAGCCCATGACTCCGAATGAGCTGCGGCCTGCACCTACCTCAGGCCTCCTGTGTTCAGGGATTTTGTAACAATGCGAATTGTGACCGACGGGCGGGCGGGTAATATACCGGGGGCCGGGTAAACACTTCTCTCGCTGGCAGGGCGGCGTTCCCGCCATCCTGATCAACATATGGCCGACGCCAAAAAAGTTATGTAAGTTGCAGATGTCCCGGGCAGGAGTCGAGCCTGCGTCTTCACAGTTTTGTGGTACCACAATGTGATGATCTAACCACTAATCGACAGGGACCGTGAGACGCAGCTCTACGTGCCCATATGGCGCGGCCGCTGCCGTGCGAGCATGCGCCCACGCGGTGAGCCGGCGACTGGGCTGCAGGAATCTCTATCACGGCCTTCGAAGTTCGCGAGGCGGGGCTTTTGGTTGCGCCGCTTGCGGCGCATTGAGTCTGAGGCTCTGAGCCGATGAATTGTATGTCGCCGTGCGCCTGCTTATCACGTTGCTATTCAGCGATGTACGTATACTTACTATGCGGACGATACAGAGCACACTAGCTAGCGAGCATCGAGACATGCGGACTCGCCCTAGCCCCAGGATCGTGCATGATGGCTGTATGCACAGAACTCTTTGCTAGATCCTCAGTCTCGAGCCTCGACGGGGTACCCATCGATCCAGTACACTACCATGTACGCCGTCAGGAGCCTACCAGTGTCGACAGTCCAGCTATCTACAGTTGTTGGCTGCTCGGCACACCCGCTGCCGAGGCTTTGCATGGGCCTTCCCACCATGCCCAACCGGGCCTGTCGCCGTCCTCTCGTATCCGCCATAATTGTAGCCATGGATTCTGCCATGTCCATCCAACATGGTATCGGTGTTCGCACAACGTGCGTGCTCACGCTTCCTACTCGATCTCCGTGCCGTCTAGGCCCTCTCCGTCCTTCCAAGTCGTTCCATCTGACGCCTCTGATCAGAACCGAGCTCAAAAAGCACCAGCACACCCACGTACCGTAACGTATACGGCCGCGACGGGCCCATCTAGACGCGGTGTCCGTGCTACTTTGGCTCAGACGCGTCCGTCACGATGCTCGTGACCGCGTACCTGGGCCGCGATTGGCTCAGAGTCGAGAACGAGACCGTCGACGCCCAATCCGCTGAAGAGACTCCTTCCTGGTGCAGATGGTCTCATCACGCCCTGCAGGACACAGGTTCGATCGCCCAATCCAATGCCGCTCTGTACCCACCGCTCGGTAGGCCATCTCGCCTTATCGATCGCTCTCGCCCAAGCCCGCACTACAAATTCCTGAGCGGTCGGACCGTTGTGTCCTTCGCGAAGGGAGACCGCTACCGAACTCAAGGTGGACGCTAAACCTAAAAGCAGCGCGATACGAGTGCACTGGCAGGCGGCAGGAGCCCCGGGAAGGTGGCGGTTCTCGTCGTTCTATCATCGACATGCCGCTGCCGTCGTGCTCTCGCTACTGGACTGTCGCCGGGGCCCATGAGGAGCTCGGCACCACTCGCGCTCGAACTTGGGATTCTTCCCGGCTGCTTTGGTCGATGGCGACATCAGCTGGCTTCCGAGTGCTGCTGCGCATCGCTTGATGCTGTGCGGAGTGCATCCCACCTGAGCTTCCCTACTCCAACTGCTCTTGTGCGGTCTCAGAATTTCTTCTGCCATGGCGGGCAACTCTGGCTCAGGCTAGCTTCGGCACGGGTGCCGCCTGCTCCCATTGGACCCTGATCAATAGTCTGATTGTCATGTTGACCCGTAGTTCTGGGGAATCGCTATATGCAGCAGGTTCCAACTATTTTGTTGGTTCTGCACCGGCGGCTAGTACTATGTGCAGTGGCGGGTAGCTTCAGAATGAAGTTCGTTGTATTGCTCTCCCTCAGTGCGTAGATCGAATCAAACCCTCCGTCCACTTACTTATCGGATGGCGACCTCCCACAGGCGTACGCCGTCTTGCTCGTGATTATAACGGGACTCGAACTTCACAACGAATCCCAAGTTATCTATCAAGCCGGGAATTCGTCAAACCACCGGTCCAGAGCTGCACATGCCATTCATGCGTACCATGCGCAGACAGGCGGTCGGTCTTTCCCATTTAGTGGCGTCTCTTGACTCGACTCTTATTTGTAGAAGGCCTTCCTGTCACTCCGCCTGTCCGGCGACCCTATCGCTCTCAAACTCGTGTCCCGCGGTATAGAACGCCTGTCGTCATCGCAGGTCCTTCTTGGGCGTCGCGCGTTCGTACCACCACAGGACCCCTGACAATAGTAGGCGCAGCCTCAGCACAAAACCGGACAAAATTGGGCCGCCGGACCCCCTCATGCCTCTGCGATTCCGGACAAAATCACCCAAATTTAGGCATCACCTTATGAAAAGCGCGGCCGGAGGGGCGGCTTGTGCGTCGTCCGGACAGTCGGCCAGCACGCCAACCGATGGCCGAGGTTACGGTTCCGGGCCAGGAGTTCCCTACCACTGTTGGGCTTGCTGCACGTGGAGAAATGATATAGCATCTTCTACTATTTATTATTTACTAACTCGGAATAAGTAGTGTGCGCATTCGTGATTATGGTGAAGTGGAGGGAGCCTGGAAAATTTGTTCGAATTTACGCCTCGAAACCATTAATATTGTCTAGCCCTATTCCTTTGCAGAGAGCGGTGGCACGCAGCACCCTATAGCTATACTAGTAGTATACGGCCATAGCTTGCAGCGGAAGCCTGAGACGGATTTCCTAGTAAAGCTACGCATAAGCCGGACAGAAATTCGTTTGTATGGAGCCTTTGGGGCTGGGACGGACAATTACAAGTGGATAATCACCCTCTGCGAATGCCCGGACAAAAGCGGGGGGATAGGGCCGGCAAGCCTCCGCGGTGCCGGACAAAATCTGCAAACTTTGTCCGGACATTTTTGCCAAAATTCGACCCGGTCTGCAGAGGGTTCCCCTACCATTGTCAGGGGTCCTACCACCACGGGGGATAAGCTCAATGTCGTTCTCGAAGGCCGGCGGGAAGCATACGTTCTGCATGCGGGATGCCTGTGCCGTCTCGTGGTGCCGCTGAAGAGCCCGCTGCGGTATGTTCGCGGACTGCGATGTCGTGAACGACATCAACACGTGGTTATCATGGCTTGCATTTTGTCTCGACACGCCGGCCGCGGAAGGGCCTGGAGCTCTCGATACAGCGCAAGAAGGCACCCTCGTTGCGCGGCGGGTCCAGTTGTTGTTGTTTCTCCGGGACGAAGACAGCGAGTGGCGTACTACTCTAGCAATGGGTACCGGTGTGACACTGTAGCTCTCGGCTCGAAGATTTTGGGTAAATGTGTGATGCATTTTTTCAGGCAGGATATAAAAGCGCGGTTGACCTAAACCCGTTGCTGCAAGCTCGCGTCCCAGCGTCGATTGCAAGCAAGCCACACTTTTGGATCTCGATCTCTCACGTGGTACGTGGCTCGGGCGCCTGTCCAGTCCGAAATACTGAAGCGTTCCCGCTTCTCCCTACTTAACACTTGTCCTCCGTCCACCACCATGGCCTCGTTCCTTCGCCGTTTCGCCACGTCTGCCTCTGCTGCAGCTANCCCCCATGTAAGTCTAGTTGGATACCCCAATGAACACGGTACGATTGCTGACTATGCTGCTGGCAATAGGTCTAACGTTTTCGTGAGTGTGCCAACACTCAAGTCCGGTCGACACTTCCTTACTTGCAACCCCATAGTTCGACATCGCTATCGATTCGAAGCCCAGCGGGCGCATTGTCTTTAAGCTCTTTGACGACATTGTGCCGAGGACAGCGAAGAACTTCCGTGAGCTAGCGACTGGCCAGCATGGCTTTGGCTACGCCGGTAGCACGTTCCACCGTATCATCCCCAACGTGAGTTGCCCGACCTATACAGTCCGCATTTCCTCTCCCTCGGTCATATAATTACTCTATCTGCTTCCGCAGTTCATGCTCCAGGGTGGTGACTTCACACGGCATAATGGAACCGGTGGCAAGTCGATCTACGGCGAGAAGTTCGCAGGTGCGCCCCCGCGTCATTCTCAGGGTAGACGCTATTCTAAACTCTGTAAACTACCGCTATTCAGACGAGAACTTCAAGCTCCGGCATACCAAGCCCGGCCTGCTCTCCATGGCGAACGCAGGCCCCAACACGAACGGCTCCCAGGTGAGCAGCACGTCCCCAACCCCCCATTCCCAACCCCACTGAATAGCATGCGCTGATCATCCCCTCACCCTCGCTCCTGGTCGCAGTTCTTCATCACGACCGTTGTCACGTCATGGCTCGACGGCAAGCATGTCGTCTTCGGTGAGGTCGTCGAGGGCATGGACGTTGTGAAGGCGATCGAGGCCGTCGGCTCCGAGTCCGGCCGCCCCAAGTCGCGCGTCACGATCACCTCGTCGGGCACCGTATAAAAGCGGTAGGTGCTCACGAAAAAGGGCGATAGTCTAGTAGGATGAGGACAGACGACGTCTGCTGCTGCTGCTTCCAACTGTACGGCCCCCTTATCCGTTTGCGAGAAACTCTGCGTTTCCCCGTCTCCTCCGTCTTGGGTTCACCCACGGTGTGTGCGATAGTCTGCTGCTCGGACTTGAGTACTTGGTGGTGTCGTCATAGCTCGGTCACCGGTCCGTCACGATGGTTGTTTACTTCAGTTTTTGCACGGCAGAAGTGTGAACGTGTTCGGCAGGGTATGTATGCATGCATGACGCAAGACGAGAACACGGAGTGAACGAAAAAGTAAGAGGACAACAGCGTCCGAATCCCTGTATTATACAGCCACGACGTACGTGTACAGAGCGGAGTCCGCCAACAACACACAGCAAGAAAGCACTAAAAGTACAAAGTACGGCCGGCTCCGAAGCCTGAGGCCAAGGCCCGACCGTTTGACTGGCTCGTGTCCTTTTACCACGTACTCGGGCTGCAAAAGCGAAGACGATGTTCAACATTCCCGCACGAGCAAACAATAATCATAAAAAGAGGACGTACCCGAAAGGCTTGCCGTCGGGCATGACGAGCAGGGGCGTTCCTCCACCCTCGGGGCCAAAGTCGGCGGTGTTGATGGAGACGGTGTTGCCCCACCACGCCTGGATGGTGTTGATGCCGAGGTTCCCGTTCTTGGGGTACTGCAGCGCAAAGTACACGACGATGATCGATACGGCGACGCCCGAGTCGAGCCCCGCGGACAGGATGTCTAAAGAGATACGAAGGGRAAAAAAAAGGAAAAAAAAGATCAAGGCGGTCAGCATATCTGCATAGCCGACGAAGCATCGATCCGTGCGCGAGAAGACTCACAGTTGTACTTCGTCCACCACGAGAAATGGCGCCTCCGGATGACATAGTTGAAGATGAACCCGACGATCGCCCACGGCACGTAGTTGAGCGCAGACGCGGGTGGGATGTAGCTCGTGCCCGTAAAGATGACCGGCCAGTTCACGTAGCGCAGCACCGAGTTCGGCCAGCGCAGCGAGATGAGGTACGTCGCGAYRGGCGTGAYCGCGCCCGCGAGGAAGAAGAASACSARGCCGTAGTAGATCTGCCCGCTCGAGAACTGGCGCTGCGGGCCGATGACGCCCCAGATGATCGACGCCGTCCCGAAGACGGTCGTGCCCGGGCAGATGAAGCGGTCCGGCTGCGTGGGCGAGCACATGTCTTTGATATTGGTGAACATCCACGCTTGTACGCCAAGCTGCACCGTGCCGGCGATGATGGCGGCGACGATTTGCGCCCAGAACATCGCGCGGGGTCTGAGAGGCGGAAGAGGGTCAGCAAAGTCATGCAGGGAGGAGATGCCTGTGTGCAGCGGGATGCGGGGTGAGACTTACGGGATTTTCATGTAGTGCCCGAGCTTGAAGTCGGACGTGAACTGCAGGGCCTGCGCCATGGTGATGTACCCGTACGTCTTGAACATCATCATCGCAATAGGCTTTCCTGGCAGGGCATAGCCGATGATGAGCTCCGTAATAACGCTGAGGACCAATAGTTAGTCTTTGGAGCAGCCTACGTTAGATGAAATGGATGTACTTACTTCAAGCCAACCTGCTGGTTGGTGATCGCCTGAATCATGCCAACTGGAATGGTATATACGAACGCTGCAAGTCATATGAGCGGTCTTGCCCGAACAAGTCCGAACGAATTTCGTCACTCACCAACGACAAGAGCTAGCACGAGAGCCCACACTGGCATCTGCGTGTGCCACACTTCGATGCAAATAACACCGAATACGAACATAACCACTACACAATCCCCGTCAGCGACCCAGCTACCTCCAATGGATGGCTACGTACGGAAGACGATTGAGTACCACCACTCCGGCACCTGCGGGTACTTGGACATGAGCCGCGCGTGCACATCCGGCTGCTCCGAGAGCGACCTGCGGCTTTGCACCCAAATCTGCTTCCGGAAGTACAAAATCGTATGCATGATTGTCGCCGTGATGCTCGCAAACGACAGCCCATACGTGAGCGCGAACGTCGTCGACAGGAACAGCGGCGAGTACTGCTCGTACTTGCGGATGTCGAGGGTCGACTCGGGCGTCAGGATCCGCATCACGTCGTACTCCTGCCCCAGGTTGTCGTACGACGTCCGCGTCGAGATGGGCATGTACTTGGAGTACCACGTGTTCGTGTAGTACAGAATCGGCGTGAGGATCCAGAAGAAGAGTACGAATCCGAATGCGACGTTCGCCTCCGCCCACCAGGGCGTCGCGAGCGGGGAGCCGATGTACGTGATCTGGCTCCAGTCGAACGTAATGAGCGACATCCCGAGCCCGTTGTAGTACCCAAACAGCTGGTTCACGACGACGTTGTTCGGCACGATCCAGCACACCCAGTTGAAGTAGCTCAGCGCCTGGAAGATGTAGCCCGGGAAGAAGTACCAGAAGAAGGAGCCCATGAAGATGTAGAGGAAGAACCACTCGCGCGAGAGACCACCACGGTTGCCAATGCCGGCATACTGTTGAGAGTGCAGAGTGTTGAACAGCGCGCAGGTGACAAGATTCGTGGGCCAGATCATGGATGGGGGTGCAACCAGGAAGCGTCGCGCAATTCCGCCGATGGAAAAACCGATCTGCAGCGGAAATGAGCGGCCTGTGGGATCTTTCGCTTCAGAGCGTGGAACGTACCAACTGTGTGGACATGACAATCATCCACTGATAAGAGAAGTTGTAAATCTGGTTGTAGAAGACCCGTTGCACCGCGACAATATCGGTCTGCGCTACGGCATGAGTGGACGTGCGCAGCGCGCCATCAGCAGAAGCCCACGTACGGCATACGCAGACTGGTACCCCACGTTGGCCATGATCGTGACCAAGACGTGCTCCTTGACCGTGAACGGCCCCGTGTTCAGCGAGACACCAAACACTTTGACCTTCGGCATCGCGTACGCCCAGAGCCGCCCGAGCGGGTACGCCAACAGCTGCGCGACGATCTAAGATGGCCCGAAGGCGTTCAGATAAGCCGCGGTGATGGCGCAGCAGAGCGAGAACGTACGCCAGTGACGGTGACGCCGGGATAACGAAAGTAGAAGAACTGGTTCATGCCGGGGAGGATGATTGCCCATATGATTCCGATGACCCAGGCGCGGAGGGTGTTCACGGGCATGTCGGGGTCGTCAGTGTTGGCGACGGCGGAGCGCACCTCGGGGTAGGGGGGAGTCATCATCTAATAAATTATCGACTTTAGCACATCATTGACACTGCGAAGAAGGCGGCGCACCGAGGGCCATCGCATCAGGGTCGATGTTCGGGTCGTCAAATTCGGGCTCTACGACATGATGGTCGACGACTGGAGGAGCGCGGCGGAGGTGTTAGGGCGCTCGAAAGGCTGCAAAAAGCACAAGGGCGGGGACTCACTGTTCTTCTCCTCATCCCTAGAAGGCTTCTCGCTTATGGAGCCCGCCGAGTGCACATCCTCGCCGGTGACGGAGAGAGGCATGATTACGGCCAAGGTCTGGGGGGAGAGGAGTGACAAGCGTGGTGAGATGGGAGGTTGAGCCGACTAAATACCCGCACGGTGCTGAGCCCCGGACGCTGGCAGGACCCGTTTAGACAGCTTTCATCAGTGTCAAGGAGCCGCCGACGAGCTGCATCTCGAATTCCTATATCGCAAGGGCGTGGGATCTGGTGCCCTATATACAACGACACCATGTGCAGAGGGAGCTACGGGGATTGCCCGGAGCGGTAGCATCGAAGCATGGGCCGAGATGCAGCGCCCGTACGGAGATGGCTGGAAGTTGGGCAGTCCTTCGGGCCACTCTGCGCCCTCGACGTGCAATCCGCATCCGCGTTCCTCTTCGGCAGATCAACACGTCGTTCGCCAGGCTCCATTCATGCCTATGGGCATTCCCAGAGAGCGCGTCGAGGAACCCGGGTGGATGAGCAGCTTCGGCCGGGTCGGCAGGAGAGCGCGAATCTGTGGATAGGCCCACGCCGGTGAAGCACGGAGGCAGTCCTGGATGTAGACTACCATCCGTGCTTCTCGCACGGAGGGCCATCGCCTTCGTCTGCGGGCCATGTGCACGCTCGACGTGGCCTTGTCCAAGCTGTAGCCACTGCGTCCGAACAACATGGCTCACCTCTAGGTAGCGCTGGCCTATCTTTGGGGCACGTGCGCTCCGACTCTGATCGCCTGACTGAGGCTTCATCCCGCTTTGGTTGCTTCAAACACCAGCTCAGTGCGAGGCCGTCCGGAGACACAGTCGCAGCTAGTCGTGAGGAGGTCAATAGAGTCGGCTGAGGGCGTCGCGGCTGATGCGCGCAATTCTGCACAGAGATAAGCAAGACCGGGGCAGCAGCCATCCATGCGGGGTCGCGCGACGACTTCCGGTGTCGCCATCAGCGGTGGCTCAGGCACATGCATGCGCGCGGTAGTGCTGACATCCCACGACAGCTATGTAACATATCACCTGTTGCGTCTTGGTGCGTGATTCTGTCCACTTGTCCACTTGCAAAATCACCGCAGGCCTGCTAGTCAAAGAATCAGTTCAGTTATCGATAGATAGGTTCACGAACTGTATCAGGCTCGGGCTGTACCACGAACGGTGTGGGCAACTCACGGAGTGTCCGACCCGACGGCCATGGCCTGGGCACCTGGTAAATGCATAACCCGGCCTACTTGATTCGTTGTTTGCGCCTCCTCGTCCACGCGATATCGCACCAGCATTCCATGAAAGCACTCACTATTTGACGTGTGCCGCCGCGNCCGGGCGCGACGTTTATGTCAACGTCCATCATCACAATACCACCCGAGCCTGCCATACGAGCGCGGGCCTGCGGTACGCCAAGCGTTAGGCCTGTGGATAACGTGTGAAAGGCACGCCTGCGAACGCGCAGATAGCGTACGAGCCATCATNGCCATACAATTTGCACGTCGGAACTGTGGTCAGCAGGGCCAGGGCTGGTCAATGGAAATATGGGTGGACTTACAGCGCCCATTGTCCAAGGCACAAGGGCCCCGCATATAGTCGCGTACGTCGCCTCTCGTTTCCAGACCCTGCGTACGTACCAGGGAGGCACTGCTACTGCCAGGACGGTCGCCGGGATGTCCGTCGACGTTGATGTTGAAGTTGAAGTTGGAAAAATGGCCGTTTTCGTCGTTTTCGTCTTCGCGGCCATCACCGCCGCCGCCACAGCCGCCATCGAGGCGAGCACTTGAGTACTTATCCTTCCGAGACTGGAGCCCGCGGCGGGCTCCAGTCCGGAGCGTGCGTTCAGGAATGTGCCATTGCGCTCATTACTAACATATGTTACAGTGTCTATCCAGCCCAACAAGAATATGTATACGGACCCGGGGGAGGGGACGAGTATTATTACACGGACAAGGACACGGACGCACCACGGTCCCAACGACGGCCGACTGTACAGCGTAGCAAGACTATCAATGGCAAGCAGGACTTGGTCGTGGACCAGCGTGAAAAACCCGAAGGTTTCACCAGTGCTTCGGCCTACGGAAAGAAGCGTCAGCCATCCGCATATATGCGCCATGAAAAAAGTGGACGTACCCAAAGAACCCAATGTCGGGGACAGGGAGCAGCGCGGCGCTGCTCGCGTCCGCCGTGTTGACCGAGACGGTGTTGCCCCACCACTTCGCGATGGTGTTTTCGCCGATGGTGTTGTCCTTCGGGTATTGCAAACAGAAGAAGATAAGGATAGCGGAAATCGCCACGCCGGAGTCCAAGCCCGCGGACAAGATATCTGCAAACGCGTCGCAGCAAACGTCCATCAGCACCCTGTCCCACGGCGGCAAACAACACCCCCTCAACGAGTAAGTGTACTACTCACAGTTGTACTTTGTCCACCACGAGAAGTGGCGGCGGCGGATAACGTAGTTGAAGATGAAACCGACGATCGCCCACGGCACGTAGTTGAGCGCAGACGCGGGCGGGATGTACCCAATCCCGCTGAGGATGACGGGGAAGTTCACGTACTTGATGATCGAGTTTGGCCACTTGAGCGAGATGAGGTAGGTGATCACCGGCGCGACCGCGCCCAGCAGGAAGAAGAACACCAAGCCGTAGTAGATCTGGCCCTTGGAGAACTGCCGCTGCGGACCGATGACGCCCCAGATGATGGACGCCGTCCCGAACACCTCGGTGTTGGGGCAGATAAAGCCGTCCTTCTGGTTCGGGTCGCACATGCCCTTGATGTTCGTGAACATCCACGCTTGCACGCCGAGCTGCACGGTGCCAGCGATGATGGCTGCGATGACTTGCGCAGAGAACATGATGCGTGGGCTGTGTAAACCAGATGAGACGAGAAGGGATGAACGTGGTCAATATCAGATACGATGAGCCAGAGTGCGACGGATGGATGGCACGTACGGGATCTTCATGTAGTGGCAGAGCTTGAAGTCGGACGTGAACTGCAGCGCCTGCGCCATGGTGATGTACCCCCACGTCTTGAACATCATCATCGCGATCGGGCGGCCAGGCAGCGCGTATCCGATGATGAGCTCCGTGATGACGCTGCGCAAGACAACAACGACCGCTGGTCAGCGTCTGGGGTAGCATCTTGTGGATAGATACGTACTTGAGACCAATCTGCTGGTTCGTGATGGCCTGGATCATGCCAATGGGCACGGTGTACACGAAGGCTGTGAAGACGAGCGGCGTCATCGTCAAGCTCCATCCCAACATTACAATTATATTGTGTGTACGCACCGACAACGAGCGCGAGGACAAGGGCCCACACGGGCATTTGTGTGTGCCACGCCTCGATCGAGATGATCGCGAACACGAACATGACCACTGTGACGAGTCGGATGAGCTGGCCAAACCGGGACACATATACAGGAAACGCGCTAAACGCTGAACGCACCAAAGACGATCGAGTACCACCACTCCGGCACCTGGCGGTAGCGCGACATGAGGCGCGCGTGGATGTCGGGCTGCTCGGACAGCGAGCGGCGCGCCTGCACCCAGATCTGCTTGCGGAAGTACAGCGCGGTGTGCACGATCGTCGCGGTGATGCTCGCGAACGACAAGCCGTACGAGAGCGCGAACGTCGTCGACAAGAACAGCGGCGAGTACGCCTCGTACTTCTTGATGTCGAGCGTCGCCTCGGGCGTGAGGATGCGCGTGACGTCGTACGACGCGCCGGTGTTGTCGAACGACGTGCGCGAGGAGATCGGCATGTACTTCGCGTACCACGTGTTGGTGTAGTACAGGATGGGCGTGAGGATCCAGAAGAAGAACACGAAGCCGACCGCGACGTTCGCCGTCGCCCACCACGGGGAGGCAAGCGGGGAGCCGATGTACGCAATCTGGGACCAGTCGAACGTGATGAGGGACATGCCCAGGCCGCTGTAGTACCCGAACAGCTGGTTCACGACGACGTTGTTGGGCTTGATCCAGCACACCCAGTTGAAGTAGCTCAGCGCCTGGAAGATGTAGCCAGGGAAGAAGTACCAGCAGAGCGAGCCGACGAATGCGTAGGTGAAGAACCACTCGCGGGAGATACCGCCGCGGTTACCCATACCAGAGTACTTCTGTGAGTGCAGAGTGTTGAAGAGCGCACAGGTGACGAGGTTCGTGGGCCAGATCATGGAGGGGGGTGCGACCAAGAACCGTCTGGCGATGCCGCCAATCGAGAAACCAATCTACAACGTACGCAAGATGAGCGACAAAAGGACTTTTAAATGAAAAGGAACACGTACGAGCTGTGTCGACATGACGAGCATCCATTGGTAGCCAAAGTTGTAAATCTGGTTGTAGTACACGCGTTGTACGGCAATAATGTCCGTCTAGAATTACTATGAGCGATAGTTACACAATACCTTGCCCTACCAAACACTCACCGCATACGCAGACTGATAACCGACCGTAGCCATAATAGTGACGAGGACATGTTCCTTGACGGTGAACGGGCCTGGGTTGAGGGAGATGCCAAACAGCTTGACCCTGGGCATGAACCGCGCCCAGAGGCGGCCAAGGGGGAAGGACAGCAGCTGCGCGACAATCTAGCGCGCGCGAGACGGCGGCGGCGGCGATGATCGAGATCACGATCAGTTGGCCATCCGCAGTAAGAACGCGAAGTTGTGGGACCAAGTACGCACCCCGGTGACGGTGACCGACGGATACCTGAAGTAGAAGAACTGGTTCATGCCCGGGACGATGATTGCCCAGATGAGCCCGATCGTCCACGCCCGGAGCGTGTTCACCGGCATCTCTGGGTCATCCGTGTTGGCGACGGCGGACCGCACCTCGGGGTACGGCGAGTCGTCCTCTGCAGGCTGTCGTTAGTTCCCGTACCAGTGGAGGCTAGACGATAGCAGAAGGATGCGAGGTGAGGGAACATACCGAGGATGACTGCATCCTTGTCGAGGTTGGGGTCGTCGAAGTCGGCCACGGCGACGGGCAGGACTTGCGCTGTGTAGTTTGTTGTCAGTACTGAGGAAGAGTGGTTGGATCAGCGGAAGTCGGGGAGCACGCACCCTGCTTCTCGACGTCGAGCTTCTCATCGAGCGTGCTCGTGGAGTGCTTGTCCTCCGGGAGAAGGGTGGCCATGGTGGGCGACGCGACGACGGGTGGGTCGATAGACGAACGCACCTCTCGTCTCCCCGGCGTATATAAAGCGGGAAGCCCGGGAGCCATCATCTCAGCGAGCCATCTGGTATGGTATGGGGGCGATGCGGGCGTATCGAGCTCCAGCTCCCGAGGAATCACGCCCCCCTCCCTGCGTCCCTGCAGAGATGGTATGAATTCCGGTTCTGGAAGACGGAAAGATGGGACCCACGGCTCGCCATCATGTGCGCATCCGGTTCCTGGACGAGTTTGGGGAGCAGGCGACAAGATAAGAGGGCTCGCCACTTGCCATCCTGCTCTCCGGATGGACAGGATGCCATTCTTGCTCGGGGGACCATATGGGCACTCCGGAGTCGGAGTCGATCCGCGGCGCATGGTTGCAGGGACCCACAGGGGATTCGGCTCCATCGTGTGTGCGCTCGTGGACTTGCGCCCAACTGACGGCACTGGCCACCACTCGCCCAGCGTTCTTCCTCCGAGACCTCAGGCCACGGAATCGCCGGGCGCGTTCCGATCAAATCATAATGCCAATGCGCCGCTGAGTCCAAGTCGTCTCCCGGGCGGAAGATGGTCGTGTGCGTCTCCATCTACCGTCTGCGCAGATCCACAGGCTACACACCGCTTGCCAGTGCGATGCGCAACGCGACGGCGAAAGTTTGGGACAACCGTCACGGTCGACAACGCGCCCGCGAAAGTGCCGAACCGCGCTTGTCCAAGACGGGCAATCGGGCACTCATGGTCCCAGACAGCCACTGTGAGAGCATGAACGTGAGGAAGTACCTCGGGAGGGACCCGTGATATGACACTCCGCATGAGCCTCCCCCGGTTCGTTCCATGCAAGCATGCGATGCCTTCTTCTCCCGGGTTAAACCCCCCTTCCTCTTCGCGCTCGAGATTTCGCTGCTCGTGCCGAAGGGAACGGCGACCCAGCAAACTCACGAGCGAGTCGGAATGGCAATCGTGCGTGACAATATTCAGTCCACGCCATATCTAAGAAGGAGCAGAATGGGACTCAGCGACAGTGGGCTGCGAAGAAGTTGATAGCAACCTGGTCACTGGCTAGTAGGATCCAGATCCCGGCAGGTCCTGCACAACGTCAATCATGAATGGCCGTTCGTCGCCCGGGGTTCCCGCTCGCCTGCTGGCCGGCGCCGAGATCACCTAACCATGGCATACATATATTTGCGTTCAGAATCCGACGGCTGGGGGACAAACCCCCGACAACTCGCACAGCCGAAACGTTATTCTTGTCGAGCTTCACAGAAATTCAGATGATCAAGTCAGCACCAATGCCAACCCGCAAAGCCCGAGCGAACAATCCGTACCGAGCTGTAGCCCAGCCATTGCCAAGCGTTCACACGACCCAGAGAGCACGCAGCTGCAGAAGGCTGCAGTACTAGTCGCCAATAGCACGAGCCTCTTGCGAATTCTTGAACCTTCAATGCTTCCGCGGCCGCAATCCGAATAGGTCCGGTGCCTGTTGAGACCCGTACCGTGACTGTCGGTACGTACGTACGACCTGTACGATAATGATAGCGCCATTGTCAATGAGATCACCAGGGCCGCCTGACCTCCCATTCCGAATTCACTGCCAATGTTAGCGTGACTGGAACGATATCTCGACAATCCACATCGTCTGGTACTGTCATAATTGGCCGGTGTGGGTGTGCGCGGGCACGCTGCCCGCGGCCAAACGCGGACAGCTCGATCCGCTGCGAGTGTTTCACGAGACCGTCCTGGTGGACCAGTGGACAGTACCGGGTAGACCATATGCAAGATGCCGCCTGCTACCGTCCGACTGAGACTCTGAGAGTCCAAGCTGAGGCAGTAGACGAGTTCCGGTTTCTGAGTGGGATGCATATATGCGTCATCCCGCGCCTACCACGACCATGGTAGTAAGTAGGAGCTTGGCACATACTTGCCGGCGGACGTCGACGACTCGATGCCTTTCTCCGCCGCATGGAGCAACTCTGAGCCGCGGCACGTAGCACCACGCACTAAGGACCAAGTGAGTGGTGGTGGTACCGTGAGTGCCGTAACCGAGCCAGCGATCAGGCTGGCAATGTCTCAATAGCGAGCGGATCAGGGGCCCCGTCGCCCGGGACGAAAGTGCTCCGATCGCGCTGGTGCTGTTATGGGCGCATCACGAACCGTGTATATGCGTGCTTGATTTGAATTTTGAGCAGATTCCCTCAGTCCCTGTAAGTATGCGCTTGCGCAGTTAGCCACCGCCGATAATATTAATAGCAACGGATACGCATCATGAGACGGGAAATTGGCGTGGCAATCTCGAGACTCGATATGGGTTGCGTCTGATAGCGCTCGGACGCCGAAAGATGCGACCATCACCGCTCCGGCCAAGCTCCTCTTGCGATGCGATGATGAGCAGCCGCAGAGAGCGATAAAGAGAGAATGGTCGTGTGAGGGAGGTCGTCGACGGTGCAGCCTCGCCGGTCCCTGGCCGTGTCGCAAGGTTCAAAACTCCACATATGCATATCAACATGATACACCGGGGCTTGTACGCCGCAAGCCAAGGCGTCGCCGCAGGATATCAAAGCATGAAGCACTGGAGCGTTATCACGACCGTCCAAGCATCAATACCTGGACAGCGTGGAAATGCAGGAGGACGCTCTGGCTGGAGTTGCTTATCACGGGCGAAGGCCGTGGCCCGTCTCGTCTCGGCGCGCCAGACGCTTTCTATCGTGCCAAACGACATGAAGCAGAACATGGAAGCTTGAATGATAGGAACCTTCGCAGCGAATGTCCAGCATACTTAGACATAAAGAGATGACAGTACGCCATATGGTTGGGTGCGACGTCCGCGCGTCCGCTGTCAACGTTTGATGAAAGAAGCGGCTTGGCACGTCATGCAGAGACTGGGAAAGGTTCAATATTGGCAAGTCTGGTCCCCTGGGCGACAAATTGTGCTTCGATGGTGTCCCAGACGATGCCGGGAGAATATAGGAGAAGCACAGCAGCTGTGGCGATGGAGACGATGGCAAAGAAATTAGGTCACACTTGTCGGTAGGAGCGTCCCGCTCATCTACAGACCTGTTGTCAAGAGGCGCCATGAAGAAGTTAGGAGACTGTGTGCGTGGACAGTGAATATGCTCAGTGTCATAGACGTAACGGATGGTTTGACGCACCTGAGTTGCCGTTATGTATCATTGTAGAACTAAGCCTGCATCGCGTAGCCAAGGTGTCAGTAAGGCGTGTAAGCAATAGCTCGAACGACAGTCAGGGCGAGCGTGATGCATACGTTGCACGAGGAGCTTGAAGAGGCTTGAACACGACATGACAGGGAGCATGGTATATTGTTCAGAATGCAGAGGGGCCGCTCGTACCGCCGTATTCAAGTGGCTGAGGCACGTCGTGCGCGTAACTGCGAGTTGTCAGGTTCCTGGTTCCCAGACACAAAGACGCTAACATCAGAGAGTGAGTATATTTCTGGCCGACCTATTTCTGGTGTTGCCCTAGTCGATGCCAATCAGCCCGTAAATACCACTGGCAGTGACTTGGTCAATCAGACAGGCCGAGGATAAACGTTAAGCAGTTAGGGCATAGTAAAGCTTAGCTCAAACGCAGACCAGAGAAGCGCAAGAGAAGGTAGAGAGACACCCAGAGCCATAGGACGATCTCCGCCGAGTCCAAATGCTGTAGGTCGAGGTGGTCGCAAGAAAGACAGCTTCAAGTTCAAGCTGTGAAGCCAAGCGCCTTGGGCGCTAAACGTGGACCCACTATTGACTGCGGACAATCACGTGGGGTCGATGAAGCGCCCATGACGCTGGCCCACGTCTCGCGCTGTGCACTCGCAGCGGCAGGAACACTCTGCCAGTTTCACCCCACCTCCGCTCGACTTACTAGCCCGACTTACTAGCCTGTGCTCGTCTCGTTTACCATACGACTTCATTGTTACGACCTTGCAAACGACATTCAAGGCCGATCGGTGTAGACGGTGGACAGAAGGACACGTTGTGGAGGCCCAAGGGGGAACTTGAAGCTCTCGGAAATGGTCAGTCCACGACATTTCGTCTACGCCAGGGTGAACAGTCCAGAGAGAGACTGAATCCTATGACTGCAGTCGGCGCTGTTTAACTTCCAGTCGCTCTTGCTCGTCATCCTCCTTTTGATCTGCACCTGCACGTACGTTCGTGCCGTCGCGCCCCGTCTCATTGACCGCAACAAGGAAGGGTGCGTCCCCTCTCTCCAGCCTTCACACCTCCCATATTCTCTCCAGCATGGCTCACGCTTGTCCCTACTCTCAGTTTCCTCGGGTTGTTTTGGATGTCGGCACGGATAGGTAAGCAGCACCAACCTCTAAAGATTGTCCGCGACGTGTCCTGAACGCCACCGTCCATCTCGTTCTCGTCATCCAGGGGAGCGCCTGTCGCCATACGTCGCGCTAGCATGTGTCGCCATGGCCATCACGCTACTCGTCCAATGATCTCCCTTTCGCGCTTTTCTGCCCGAGCTCCCCGTCGTCGTCCCGTGAACATCGATCATGAAGAGCTTGAAGAGCGTGGAGAGCCAAGACTTGGACTCGGACAGCCTCGAGGTGCCCTGGCGCTCCCGCGCGCATGAATTCGTTATATCACTGTATAGTGATATGTCGGGCGTGTGCGTGTGCGTGTGCGGCGCCTTGCAGTCGTCCATGCGCACGAGTTGATCGTGGCGCGGGGAACCCTCATGGCTCCCATAACGTCAATATCAATATGTTCTCAGGCATGAGGACACGAAACGCTGCCTGCCCTTGAGACGCTCCCGGCACCAGTCGTCCTGGTCCCTTCCTCCCGAGTCCCCACCACATGCCCTCAGGGTGCAGTGCAGAGTGTTCGTCCGGATCTTGGCTTCCGGCGTCGCACGGGGCCGGAGGATCGTTAACACACATTGGATCATTTGGATGTGTTTCGTGCCGATACTGTGCACCTCGCCTCATTATCTTGCCCTGCTTTGTTTCTACTTCGGTTTGCATTCTAGTCCCTTCTTCGACGGTCGATCGTGGCGGTCCGCGCCCTCTCACCTATCTCTTACCTATCTTCCTCTTTTCTCTGTTCAGTGTTCTCCATGGTCCGACCCGGCAAGCTGTATCGTAGCTACTAGCTACTGGCCTGTCATATTCGCATACCCCTCATACCCGCCAGTAACTAGACTCCAGTTCCTTCGTTCCCTTCCATGAAGTCGCCCAGCCAAGTTCAAGGTAATCTGGCGCGACGTCCACGTCGGCTTTAAATTTGGCTCGTCGTCGCCTGGGCTCTCACACGACCCATCGGCGCCATCGCGGATTGAGCTGTTTGCGCGAGATTGTGATATCGCGCACAGGTAGGTTTGTACTATGAAATCCGGGGGGCTTTGCCAATTCACGCCACTACCGGCTCGATTGTCCATTTGCAATGCACCATCCAATTGCGCGGGACTCCAGGGACCATAGTTCATGAACTGAATCTTGGTGGCGTCGACGTGAATAACTCAGCTGCGCGGCCAGACAGAAAGTGTGAAACTTCAAACAACCATCTATTCGTATTCATACAATAACCTAGCATACAACAACAGATGTGAAAGATGCGATGCGAGTACCGACGACAGAGCAGAACGAGAAAAGACCCGGGCCCGACGGCAGAATGCGCGATGCACAAGTGCCGCCGCCACTGTCACTATCACTGCTTGCGACTCCTCCGTCCTCCAGGCGGGACGTTCTCATCGCCCTCTTCCCTCCCAGCCGCGCCACCGCCATTATAGAGTGCAGAGGTGGAGCGGTGCGCGGTGCGCTCGACGATGGACGTGCCGTCGCGGAAGCGCGTGCGGAAGAGGACGTTCGCGTTCGTGAAGAGGCCCTCCTTGAGCGAGACGACGATGAATTGCGAGCCCTTGAAGCGCGTGCGGAAGAGCTGCCCGATGTGCTGAGTATGCGACAGGTCGAGCGCCGCGTCGATCTCGTCCAGGATGTACATCGGCGCGGGCTTGAACTGCAACAGGGACATGATTAAGGAGAGCGCGATAAGTGACCTGTGCGGGGGAGAAGATGATGACGTCGGTCAGCTATCTCTGTCTCTGCGGTCCGGCTCTATCTCATCGCGCCATCTGCCCGGTTTGTCGGAAGAACTCTGGGGGGAAGCTGCGCCCCGGGCGTGCGGTGGGAACAGACGGCGCGGAGAAAGTCTAGGGTGGACGGAATGGGAGACTCACCGTTGGCCGCCACTAAGTTCCGTGAGACTCTGCTTCCATACAGTGCCTAGGCGCACCTTGACCTCCAGCCCCTGCATGAGGTCCTGTCCTTCTGGCGGCTGGAGCTTCGCGAAGTTGCCCGGGAGCAGCTCCGCAAAGATCGCGCCAAAGTCACTAGTTCCGGGGATTGGATCAGTGCCTGAGCTGCTGCGTAGGAGGGCGAGTGGTGCGTACCCGTTGACTTTGGACCACGTCTTCTCGACAGCGTCGCGCTTGTACCGGTCAAGCTCCTCGATGGTCTCTTCAATCTTGGCCTTGTCTTTCAAGACCTGTGCAAGCATCTTCTTGAGGTCAGCTTCGTTCTTCTCGACGCTGTGGAAGAGCACGGGTCTCAGCATTTGGATGGTTGGTGTGTACCCAGTCGTAGCACATACTTGTCGATCATATGAATGGCCTTCGGGTTGATCCTCTTCTTCATGCCATTCTGCTGAGACTGGAGCTCTTGTGCGCGCGCCCTTAACTGAGCAATGTCGGCTTTGTGGAAGTCGTACGGTGTACCCGGCTTCCCGAATTGCCTGGCCGGAGGGTGAGTGAGTGGCACAGTGCGAACGAGCAAGTTCCACGTACTCATGTTCCTCGACGATCCACTCGTACTGCTTCTCCAGATTAGCGGCTTGGTTCTCGGCGATGGTCCGCTCCCTTTGCAAGGACGCGATGTCGTGCTCCTTCTGCGTGATGCTGAGGGTAGCCTCGTTGATGGCGGTCTTCTTGTCCTTAATGACCTGCTCGAGAGCCTTGAGCTCCTCGTCGTAACGGCTGAGCGTCGCCCGCTCTTCCTGGAGTTTGCGTTCCGCTTTGGCGAGGGCGTCCTACCATGGCGTCAGGACGATGAACTGGTGGTCGAACTCAAGTGGGCGTACCTCGCTCGACTTCAGTTCAGCTTGCAGCTTGCCAAGCTCCTTCTGCAGCTTCTTGACTCCCGCGCGTGCTTCCTCGATGTGAGCCCCTACAGAAGCGATATCCTTCTCCATTTGCTCTGCAGAATGTGAGCGAATGCACCGCATACATACGTAGCGTGCTACTCACCCAGCTCTAACACTGCGGTTTGCAGTTCGCGATGTTGCGTCTTGACGACGACCGAATGCTTCTGGAGCGCTGCTTTCTGCTTGGAGACATTCGCCTATATAGAGCACTATGTCAGGTCCACCGCCCTTCACATGAGAACAGGATTTACCTTCAGCTCGTCGATCTTCCCCTCCTTGTTATTCTTGAAGTCGTCCATGTCTTTCTCGAGCTTCTTGATCTCCTCCCGCGCGGTCTTCTGCTTCTCCTTTGCAGCATCGATGGCGGCACGCAGGTCAGCGATCGTCTTCTTCGCTTGCTCGACATCTTGTCCAATCTGGTGGTATATGAGTTCGGTGTTAACCTCGTAAGCCCCATCAGCTACTTACTCGAGCTGCGTTACTACCGTTGAGCTGCTCCTGGAGGAGATTGAGCTCATGCTCCTTGATGGTCAGCTCGCGCGAGAGGTTGAACCAGTGATTGCGGACGTCACTGGTGCGCTTCTCCTCAAGCTCTAGTGCGGACTGCCGGGCTATGGCGTCTTGCAGGTTACCCTCCGCCTCGAGGAGGACTTGCACCTTCACGAGGATACCAGAGCTGTTGGGAGCGGAACCACCGCTCAAGGTGCCGGAGGGGTCGTAGACGTCGCCGTCGAGGGTGACGGATTTGATCCCGACGTCTTGGGAGAAGGTGATTCTCTTGGCGGTCGCAGCATCGTCACAGACGAAGGTCCCGCCAAAGACGTACGCCATGGCATTCGCGACTTCTTCTGGATAGCCGATCAAAGACAGCGCGGGACGCGCTTTACCACCTGAGATCCGCTCCGCCGCTTGCACTTTCTGGGAGGATATCAGCAGACAGCACGATGAAACAGGAGATCTGACGTACTGGATGAGGTATCGTCCAGCTCTGGATCTTGTTGAGCGGGATGAGGGTAACGCGCCGTTTGAGCCGGCCATTCTGTAGTAGTTGCTTTCCGACCTCATCGCTTTCAACAACCACGTTGTACAGCCGTCCTCCGGCCGTAATCTCCAGCGCAGTTGCGGCGTTGTAACTCGTCTTGTCGAGGGAGACGAGGGAGGCCACCAAACCTTTGACCTTGTTACGGTCGAAGTTCGGGTAAGGAGACGAATATTCGAAGTCCAGATTGCCCAACCGACTTCTGATCTTGTCGCGCACCTACCTCGTCGTGAGTCACTGGTGAGATGTACAATGTGGAGGGATAGGTACCTCCGTCAGTCGCTGCACTTCGTCCTTGGCTTCTCGAATAGCTGTCTGTTGCGCGTCGTCCTTCTCTTGGCTCCAGCCCGTCTCTGCCACCTTCTTCTTACGTCGCTCAACATCCGCACGCATAGCCTCCAGTTGTCGAGCACCCTCGCCCGCCTCACGCTCGACAGCTTTCCATCTTGCTTCGAGGGCCTTGAGTTCTTTCTCGGCCATTGAGAGCTTCACTCGACATTGTTCCTCTTCCGCAGCAGCTTGCGCCGCACGCGTTCGGGCATCGGAGAGTTGGCCCATATACCCACCGCCTCCCGCATTGGCACCGTTGTTTGATGATAGACCGGTGAGGAGACTTTGTAGCAGCTCCTCTGAACTCGTCAGTGCAGCTTGAAGCGAGTCTTGCTTCTCTTTGACCTTGGCATGGGAGGCTGTGAGATCTTCCACTTGACCACGCTTCTCCTCTAAGCTCGCACGAAGCTAGGGAAATGTCAGCACGCAAACGCAGAAGAGAACAGTACTAATTACCTCCTCCAACTCTTTCTCAGAGGATGCAATTTTGCCTTCCTCGTCGGCAATGGACCCGTTCTTGAGATCCACCTGGGTGCGGACCTTGGCGAGGATTTTGCCTAGCTCGCTGACTTCCTCTTCCAGTTTCTTGAACTTCCCTCCCTTCTTTAGCTCCTTGTCTCGTTGCGCATGGACTGCCTCCATGTCCTTCTCTGCGGCATCAATCTCCTTCTGAAATCGCGACTTGTCCTTCTTGAGGTTGGCGATAGCCTTGTCTGCCGCTGTAATCTCCTCGCCTTTTGCTGCCGCACGTTCGCGTGCATCTGTCCACTCCCATGCGCGCAGCGTACGAGCAATGCGCTCGAGTTCGGTACATGTCTTCTGCCACTGCACGTAGGACCGCTTCTCCTCCCGCAGCTTGTCAAGTTTGGGCGTAATCTCCTCCGTGAGCAGAGTGGTGATCTCTTGAACGCGTTTCTCCTTCTTGGCAATGGTCCGCAAGGCCTTCTCTTTCCGCTCTTCAAACATCCGAGTACCCGCAGCCTCCTCAACCATTCCGAGAATCTCAGCTGGTCGCATGTTGAGAACCTGCAGCGACAGTGATTAGGTTCTGAAGAAGGGAGACGGGGCAGCACATGCAGTCCACTCCAAGGAGTAGGACGCACCTTCGTGATACGGCCTTGCATGATAAGGAAATTGGGGTTGTTGATGTTCAGCTGCACGCTTTGGAAGAGCGTCTGAATGGCTTGCTGCGTCGATTTATGCCCGTTGAGGAGGTACTTGGAGACATTGGGGATGGCAATCTGCGCAGACTCAGCTTCCAGGAGCCCGTGGAGTATGAGAACAAGTGCACACCTGTCTTGTCACCGTGATCTGTGCATACCCCTCAAACCCTACTGGACTCGTTGCGCGGTCGGAATTGTCGAAGACTATCGTGACGCTGGCCTTGGTGACACCTGCTTGCCCGCGCTTGTAAATGAGGTCTTGCTGGTTCTGCGCTCGCATCTAGAAACAGGTGAGCACATACAGACATACAAGGCCGATATAGGAAGCACTCACCGATGACATGTTGGTCAGACCTAGAACAAAACATATCGCATCCAGGATGTTGGACTTGCCTGAGCCGTTCAAGCCGGTGATAGCGTTGAAGGAAGGGTCCCATCCTGTGATCTGGGTTCGGACGGGATAGGACTTGAACCCTGGACAAATTGTAGCCGGACTGCAACTAATCACTGCAAGTAAACACACCTTCAAGAATAAGTTCTTGAATATGCATATTGGGACCAAAGTCCCAGCCAGGAGGCGGGGGAGACGGAGGTTGGTCGGTTGTGGTCGCTGTTCGACGCGTGAGTGGCGCGTCGCGTCGCGTTGAGTGTTCCGCGTGGCATTTTGCAGCGGCGCCCGAAAGCGCGTCGAACACGTGCCAACGCGGATCCCCTAGCGAGTCTAACCGAAGAAGGCTCTGAGCCTGAGCAAGGGTTTCCCCGTTCGCCTTTGTTCAACTTTTTCAGACTCGTCTCCAGGATTGTAACCATCACCATCCCTACTCTTCTCATAGCACTGTCGCTCGCCAGCACAAAACCCCGATTTCATGCTTTCGGACTGGGATTCCAGCCTCACCGAGCTCTCCTCTGATGAGGATGAGTATATTCCCGCGCCTAAGAAGAAGCGACCGTCTAAGGCAAAGACCGAATATAAGGTGAGTGCCAGTGCTTGCCGTCATCGTCGACGTTCACCATCAAGAACGTTACCGAATATAGGTGACAAACTACCTCAGACCATACCGCACCACGACGTACACTGCTAAGAGCTTGTATGGTACGCATGTTCTGTTCCTCGTCGAGGAGCTGGCCTTTGAAGCATGTGCGAAGATCAAATCGTTGATAACACGATTATCCTGGATCCGGAATATCAGCGAGGTGCGTGAAACGCCCATCTCGGTTGGACCGGGTTTGTCTGCCGCGCTCACGCTCGGTTGCAGATGTCGTATGGACTGAGGCCAARCAGGTCGGCYTAATCGAYTCGCTGTTCAGGAACTTYTACATYCCTCCRGTCATATTTGGTGAGCAATGCACYGTYGCCYGTCTTGACGACGCACRRTAACCAATATRAGCWCAGCTGTKCARCGGCATGACGACGGAAGCGAGACCCGCACGTGCATAGATGGCAAGCAAAGGCTCACYTCGATCCAGCTGTAAGTNAAKNAGCAYCCYRCAGTCAGAGAATACCYCRGACTYCCATGYCATCTCTCTGAGCTGGCTGTAGCTTCAGCCATCRGCCGGAATATGGTATATTCCAGCTCAGAGGGATGTCCGACGAGAGAAATTCGCCTGCCATTGCAGCCGGACTTCTCCCGTCACTGGGACCAGGCAGTTTGTGTGACCTAAGGGGCGTAGATGTAGTATGAANATYACGTCCGCACGGATGACACTRGCAACAGACAYCATCATCCCTATYTYTCTGKGATTCTGAGCCTGACAGTCKAAGGRAAGTCCWCGCGAACCGRCTCGTGGMCARCCGCATTCATYAGCRTACARCACCCGCGAT
>JAPEVG010000197.1:0-37933 GCA_029747595.1 Trametes cubensis | reverse complement strand
CAAGTTGCCYCTYCAGCRARACCYAGTTCCGGTMATAGCAGGACARTACRGTCACACAAGCTTCATGATATYGAATGCCMMAGTCAWTYCTGTGGACCTCYNNGGACAGTCTCATYTACGTACCWGGMATYGAACTCTWGTATAATCSCATGGGCTRTAATTTTCCGCSCCCAATCTCGTTRCCTGGSTTCCGTCSTTGTAACAATGCAACTAATYRATATMACGCAGTTTCATGGATGGCATAGTAAGTACATCRYAATCGTGTCACYGYAATYCGATRACACAKAGANNTTACTRCRATTCGAACKYCAGATCCCTCGTACGTCTACCCRAMTCATYATTGSYATTGAATGTCTATGTAACTAACTACCATCACTCCAAAGATAAGGACATGTRYGTGACAATAACTACAACGATATGAATGCGCGCTGACCCTCATGGCAGCGYGACAAATAAGAAGTACTGGTATCGGGATAGCAGAGGCGAGAAACGCGCACTGCTGTCGAGGCAGTTGATCCAAGCCTTTGCAAACAAGCAGATTGTATGCGTAGAATACGATGATCTYACAGATGATCARGAGAGGGAGATYTTCCAGGTCAGCATCCTCAGTGAATTGCACATTCCGCATATACTCATGTCGATACAYCAGCGCGTACAATTGGGTGTAGCTCTCACRACAGCTGGTACGCGGCCGTGCAGAATTAGCGAAGCATCCAAGTTTCCACCAGGACTAACGGTCTACACCAGARCGTATGCAAGCTATCCCYGGTCCGTTTCCCACGCTYATTCGRGARGTCCAATCMATCGTYCTCGGCGACGAAGGTTTCGGTGAAGATCTGGATTGGGGCCACGATCGTGGCAAAGACTTTGCGTGTYTGGCGACGATTATATACCTMATTGACTCGCATCCAGCAACCACATATCCTACGGCCCCTCGACTGGAATCATGGCTTTCCTCCATGAAACCCGTTCCCGCGAAGACGCGGGAGGACGTCCTGGAGACGTTCCGTATCTTCATCGCGCTCGTCCGAGACAAGAAGCTCAACGCCGCTTTCAGCAAGCCATCCCGAGTYTCCCCGCTGGAGTTTACCATGACCGGCGTSCTGATCTACCGCTACCGCAAGACGTACTCGCTCAAACARCTGTCGAACGCGATCTGGCTGATGCGCGCGGACGTGCGRAARCACCACTGYGACATTCGCCAGAATAGCAAAGTCACGAARACGATGTTCAAGTTCATYACCACYGGCCTGGAAAATCAGGAGCTGATYACCGCTGCCAAYAAGGGCGATGTCCCAGCATCRAAGGCTATCAAGTCGCTCAGGGTCGGCGGCAGYGGGCCTGAYCCAACGAACGCAGAGAAGCGCCGCAGRCAACAAGACACYGCAAGCAGYGAATCCGAAGCCGAAGTRGCRCCCAAGCCSAAGAAGAGGCCATCCCTTTCTGGCCCATCCACCTCTCGCCCGACGGCAAAGACGGCAGCCACTCCTGCGACGAAATCCAGAGCGGCTGCGGCSAAGAAAGCCACKGCCGCYGCMGCTGCGTCGRCRTCMACGTCGAARGCGRCGGAYAAATCAACRCCRAAGGCSGGYCCTTCCAAACCWGYGAAGACGGCWACARCGAAGTCTACAGCACAGCGTGCTKCCGCTGCSACGGCRWCCAAGAGCGCAAGYACCTCYGCGAAGACGACCCCTACTCGTATTACCWCTAGGACAACGAGGACAGCCGCGTCAGCGGCTGCTGATTCCATCGCTTTGGCCCAACCCRCAGTAGTCCCCGTTGTCGATGGACCTTCTAATWCCTCCGCTGCAACTACAACTTCTGTCCGCAATAGTCCTGTAGTCAAGCAAGAGGCCCGYGATGACGACAGGATGGATGAGGACCCTCCAGARCCAGCTACRACGAGTCCTGTCGTTGCGTCACCGCTACAGAATGGTAGTGTATCCGCAAGCCCAAGCYTCCAMCAYAACAACTCAATGTAGGTGCMACSGGCGTGCGTATCATCGTAACATRGGCTTACGAGTGCGCAAACTCGCTTCAATCAGRCMYGCCCAGGCYKCTCCGAACGGTGTCRTTCGGCCCGCCSCTCCACCAAAGTTGACCCCTATCAACACCAGCACAGGGATTACGCCYACTACGTCCTCACGGCCTACCCCCRTAKCCACGACTCCGGCGGAGCASAAGTTGCAAAGCTCGCTAGAACAACTTCTAGCCAAACACGGACATYTRCCYAGYGTTTCYGCTRGTGGATCAAGCAAYCCGTCTCCGACACCCCCCGTGTCAGGAATCGCTGCTGTACAYATATCATCGCCTCAGCCACCTGCCACTCCGAGCGCRGCGATACCGCCRCCGCCGCCACCTCCACCGCTGCTTGCACCGCCAGCCCACGGCTCGCCGGTAGCCCCTAGYCCCAGCRTTGCATCCACCATCATGGGATCACAGTCCTCTGCTCAACCCAGCAGGATRCCGCGATCGCCTTCGCCTCAGCCRYCGTCCATMTCTCGGCGCGACCGGGAYCGCTACCGAGACTCYTCCCGGAGTMGAGAGCGCGGAAGRGATCGGAGCAGAGAGCGTTATAGGGATYGGTCCMAGGATCGTCACCGAAGCAGGGACTGGAGTCNGNNNNGNNGNANNNNCCGGAGCGAGCCCCGCCAYGGYGACTACGACCGCTACGGGCGTCGCTACTCCGAYTCGGGCAGAGGACGGGACTGGGAAAGAGATAGAGACTGGGACCGTGGCAGAGATAGGGATAGGGACCACGGACGGGACAAGGATGGYTACTATAATCGCCCGCGTAGTCGGGAGTATCACAGGTATCGCTGAAGCCTGGTGAGTCAAGTCCATAACCTYAGTTGAATGCTACCTGACACGARTGATCCACAATTTAGTGCGCGGRCTACCAGCTGTGATGCCAGCCTGTCARTGTCAGGGCACCGCTCTCTTCTCAGATGACCGGCCGAACCTCGCTRTGTCTCAGCCGTTCGATGCTGCTCAGAACACTAAGCGATACCCCCGCGCGTACTACACGCTGAGTACTGGAACAAACAAACACGTCTAAGCCCCGTTCTACGTTGACAATGTATTCTATAACTGTTGGTATAGCATCCGAATCTCCCTCGCCCCTTGTTATGGCGTACCGCCGCCACTCTGCGGCGCGASTTCGCATCACCTCTTTGTTCGCAAACATGGAAGCCCGTCATGGCGTCTGCTTCGTTTGGATAAATGCTAACGGTCGCSGTCTGGTAGCACGCACGTTCGTCKATGAGACGCCTGCGGCACGACAGTGAAGCGATGGGACCTGGGACCTGGGGACGTGATGTGCTTTTAGTCCTTCGCATTGCAAGTCAGCGCGCCGATATTCACACCATTCGCAGGTCGCAGTCGCACTGCAACAATTCCCCGGGACTGACAGGGGCTTGATGGCCTTTCTCAAAAGCATGCATAGGGCTGCTGCCGTGCGACCTCACAACCAAGCTCACTTTCGCAGAGTGTACGTGCCTCCCTGTTTGCCGGGACATGCGTTTTGACTGATCATATGCGTCAATTTCAGTCTTTATGGCATCTATTCACAGGTCACGAACTGTCGGGGATCRAGCGAATGCTTACCGCTATTCRCGRCTCTCMTCYAGRCYCCCGGAATATRGRAGAGGAGACARYCCGTATCATRNGASNGMTGGAAACWGTRAGATGCGCATTGGCTAATYGGTATCTYTCGCTGAACGGRTYTACTTAGTTGCGGAAGCRTGGCGGRAGGTACGAWGGARAGCTRGACYCTAAAGAYGATGTGATGATYGAGTTACTTGTGAGTATGCGATCATCTCTGAGCYCCAYTSCCTGGATTCTCGNNTGAGGACCCTNTCNTCMACCRACAMGWCWCGCAYYAGGACRTCGCAAACCAGTCTCCTACGACCACTGTATCGACAAGCGCWGCGTCAAAATCTGCAGARGCRTGGATGCAATGYGCGATGGCRATGAAAGAACACGAGGAAGCCAAGATTGAAGCGTGGAAGGAMGAGATCGACACYGAACTGGTCTTYGTGAGTAYYGCYATTGCGYCTCCGCYCRTCACAGARCAGGCATASTCTNNGNCTCAACTGACYTGTGGYCATAGGCAGCCCTATTCTCCGCCATCCTYACCGCTTTTGATGTCGAGGCATACAAGTGGCTGCAAACAGGAGGGGATAATGGGCCCTCCGTTTACATTGTGACGAATGGCGCGCTGGTGTTGAACACGACTATCACGATCGCTCCCGATCCTTCGTCGTCGGGTCCCTCGACGCAACACGCGGTGGCGATCAACGCGCTTTGGTTYTCTGGGCTCATATGCAGTGTTGCAGCTGCRTCYCTTGGCATCCTCGTGCGGCAGTGGCTCAACCAATACACCAGCCGTCTCACCAGCGTATCTCCTGACATTGCTCGGGTGCGCCAGTTCCGCCGGGACAATCTCAAGAAGTGGAAGGTGGCRGAAATTATGATGCTTCTGCCAATCCTCCTYCAAGGCGCYGTYGTGCTGTTCCTCGTTGGCCTTGTTCTCTTCCTGCAYCAGCTCAATCAAAAGATCACAGAAGTTGCAGCGGTTCTCGTCGCCCTCCTACTCACCTTCCTCTTGGTCACCACCATCCTGCCGAGCATCCAGGACGACTGCTCCTACCAGTCGCCCCAGGCATGGGGCTTCTTCGTGATTTTCCAGGCGTCCAAGCGCCCCCTGCGGAGCGTTGCACGTACAATCTCGGCGCAGGCGACTAGGTGGACCGCAACGGGAGCGGATGGCTACTTCTCTCGTCTCCGTAGTCGCTATGCCCGGAAGCTCGTTCGCAGAGTCGCGCGCTTTGCCAACAAGCCGAATACGTACAGCTGGGTGGCCCGGGAACGAGCCCTAGTCGAAGCTTCAGGCCCCGTCCTCGACCAACACCTCCTCGTCGAGGCGGACGCGATGCTCCTGGAGGACGACTTCCTCCGCGAAGTCGTCCGGCCTTGTCTCAACGACATGCCGGCGGGTGCAGCGATCAAGTCCTACTACGACATCATGAATCATCGTGCTGACCGCATTGAGCATGGTCTTCCGTACTTCGACACGCAGAACGACCGGGCAGAGTCCGTCGCCATCCTAGCCGACCTCACGCTCGACGCGTTGTGCAAGACGAGGCTTGAGCCAGCATCGCGGGAGCATGCCATCCGGACGATGCAGATCCTCGAACCGCTCCTCGTACGCTCGCTTCCGTTAACGTACTTCCACTTTTGCCGCGTCTTCTGCTCGTTGCTGGACGACCCTGACGAGGATGTAAGGCACCTGGCATTTTCTATCTTGTACCAGCAGCTCTGGAGGAACCTCGCCCTTGCAGATCAATTCTCTTCCGAGGGCTGCCATGGTAAGCCCCTACTCGTTTCAGTGTGTCTCTTGAAATCCTAAGCGGCCGCTAACGGCCAACCCTACAATCAGATCTAGCAGCTTTGGTCAAATTCATGTCGAGCACCCGCAGCGACGGGAACTCTAAGCACTTCCTGGACGCCTGTGATCTCGTCATCTGCCTAGCGACGCTCCCCTCACTCTCCCCCTCTGGGTACTCCGAGGTCCACGGGGATCTACAAGGCACCCTGCGTCACCTCATGGACTTCTTCGCGACGCCTTTGTGGAGGAACGAGCCCCGGCTGCTGTACCCGATCGCGCGCATCGCACCGCACCTCGTCGCGCTCGAGAAGAAGTACCCGCGCGTGCTCGAGGACGAGTTCGTGGAGGTGCTCGCGGACGTGATCGAGCAGGCGAAGCAGCTGAACAGCACGGGCAACTGGGAAGACAAGCTCATCGCGCTCGAGGTGTCGCTGCTCGAGCTGCGCGCGCTGAGGCAGGGCGAGGGCTCCGCGACGTCGCACGACGAGGTGCCGCGCCCGTCGTTCATGCGCCGGAGCCCGCTCATGACGCTGCCGGATGCGTGAGGCGGTTTGATCTTTGGAAGGAAGGAAGATCGTGTTCGCAAGTGCGTGTGTCTACAATACAGTGGTCGTCGGGCATCAGTGGACGTGCGTCCGTTTTACGAGCCTATTCTAATCTAGTCGTGTCCCAATCCCCTCCGCGGAGTAGTCGTCGGTATCATCATGGTGTAAGCCGCATGAAACACATCATAGGAAATATCTGAAGCTCGGGTGCCTGCAAGCATACCCGTCAGCGCTGGCACACTCGCTCTCGATGCAAGGGAATCTCACCTGTCCCCGAGGTCTCCAAGGTCCTCGCCGATGAGATCGAGGGGTTTTGTCCGCTTCACGGTCTCCTTCGCTACGCGGTCGCGTGCAGCGTTGTCGGTCTTGTAGCTCCACCAGAGCACCGTGCCGGCGATCAGGGCGAGAGCGTAGCATCCAAGGTTGATGGCGTGTCCTTGCACGTAGCGCGGTGCCCACTCGGCGCGGTAAATTTGGCCAGAAACGGCACCACCGATGTTGCCGACGGAGAAGACGAAGCCCATACCGGCAGCGCGCTTGTTGGGGCCAGCGAGGTTGGCGGTGAGCCATGTCCAGCAGATCGACACAGGGACGAACCTGCACGGCCGTGGTCAGTCAGGTGAACGCTCGGCGTAGTCCATGGGGAAATACTCACATGAACATGACGAAGAAGAACATGATGTAGCGCACGACGAGGTTCTCGACGGTCATGAGCACAATCAACGCGACGACGGTGACAAGGATCGCCGCGGTGTAGTGGTAGAAGAGGCGGCCGTACTTGTCTGCGGTCCACCCGGCAAGCAGGACGATGATGAAGCCCACGCCGTACGGAGGGCAGGCCATCAGCGTCGCCGTTGTGCCCTTGTATCCCAGCCCAGTGACGACGGTCGGGAGCGACAAGATGACGCTGTAGACGGGGATGTAGATGGTGATGTAGACGAGCGCCCAGACGTATGTGCGCCAGTCGGCGAAGGCGGAGCGGATCTGCTTGCCGTTGAAGCTCTCGGTGGCCTTCTGGGCGCGGTCGGCYTCGTTGGTGAGGATGATGATTCGCCTCTCTTCTTCAGATAGGAAGTGGGCCGTGGCGGGATACGCAGACATCACGAACATAGCGATGATGCCGAAACCAGCCGTAATGCATCCCTCGACAATGAATATCCATCTGTTACGAACCATTCGTTAATGAACACGCGTGTACGGAGGGTGAATTCTACGCACTGCCATCCTGCGATACCGTGCGTGCCGTCGAGCGCATGAATCGCAGTAGCAAGGAGACCGCCGAAAGCGCCTGTAAGCGAGACTGTCGAGTAGAGGACACCGAAGCGCCGCCCCAAGACCGAGCGAGGATACCAGCAGCTCACTGAGATACTGTCAGATAGCCGCCCATGCAAGAGAGAAAGAATACTGACGCCAGTACACGATACCGGGCAAGAAACCGGCTTCTGCGAGGCCAAGGAAGAAACGAATGGCCAAAAGGCCCGCAGCGCTCTTTACAGTCGCGAACAGTGCGCATACAAGGCCCCAGGTGACCTGTTCGAGGATTAGCATATAGCTATCACTCAAGAGAAGCATACAAGAAGACATACCGTGAGCAAAGGGATGTACCACCTCGGGCTGACTTTCCGCAGGATGATGTTCGAAGGCGTCTCGAAGATGACATAGCCGATGAAGAAGATGGACAGCGCCCAATTGTACTGGCCACTTGTCAGATGAAGGGCGTTGGCCAGGCCAAGAACTTTGGCGTTTCCGATGTTTGCCCTATCAGTCAAGTGGTCAGTATGCCAAATCCTAGCGGTCGGTATCGACGGTACTCACCGGTCAATATAGGAAGCCAAGTAGAGCCAGACGGCAATCGGCATGATGTTCCAGTCCACCTTTCGCCATGTCTTCTTGACGAGTTCCGGGTCGAACTGCTCGAGGGCAACTTGCGCCTCCTCCGTGGCCTCCGCCTCGGACTTGATGGACGAAGAGTAGAACGAGTGGTCTCCCTTGGTGGCCATGGCGTGTTGGACAGTCACCTTGCGCTCGGAGTGGGCTGGACAGCGGTGGGACGAGGGGAGAAGGGCGACGTTCAGCTCGCCTCTCCTCGCGCGGAGGCTGCTATTTGAACTCCCGAGGCCATATCGTGCGCGCTCAGGCAGCCGTACACAATTTGAATGAAATAGTCAACGCGAGAGTGCTCGATATGCATGATGCAATATTGCGCGAGCCCTTGGACGATGGTGGTACGAGCACGTGATCGAGCCCGAGCCTCGTCAAATGTTTTCCCCGCTAGCATTTTGTGGTCGAGTCAGGAACGGCTTTCCTTGGTACTGCCGTCTACGAGTGGCAGTGTACAGTAGCTCGTACAACACAACATATGCAGATATATTTGCAGCCATGACCATACCGCTCATTCATGCAGACTTTCAACAAAGATTAGCAGAGTGCCGTCATCTCATCTTCCTGATCAATCCAGCTGTGGCTTTTGAACCGATTGGACGCCTACAGACTATAGCCTATTTGGTACGCAGTCATGGCTCCCCTGAAGATCCAAAGACTCGGCGTACGTTGGGGACGAAGATCACGATCTCTTTCAGGGCCAAGCTAAACTTTTGTGGGCCCTGGAAGAGACCGGACCTCAACCTGTCTCATTTTGACGAGGATTTACGCAGGGGCCACCAGAAATGATGTGCTCGCCGTACATCCTCGGGCTTCAGAGCGAGTCGACGCTCGCACCTGGTGCACAACACTGAGAATAGTCCATGCCGCTGCTTGAAGGCCGTGCAACCTTGGCATGTACATGTACGACGCCTGACGCAAGCACGGTGGTCAATCACTGCACTCAGACGCGTAGTTTGCTCACTGACATCGCATCTGGCCTATGGCTGCTCAGGTCACNTTTTTTCGCAGTGGCAGGAGGTCGTGATTCACAGTACGCAATAGTTTGACTACAGTACTGCACTGTGGTCGGCATCTGGGGCTTAAGGATAGCCAGCGCTCATGCGAGACAGCTCTGAATATACCGTGGCTTGATGTAGACATGCGTGTACGGCCGAACGTTGACGGGCAAGACATGGAGGCTGCAGAAGAGAAATACCGGTTCAGATGCCTAGGGAATGCGGGTAGAAACAAAAAGAAGTTCCGACACGGGGAATCGAACCCCGGGCTATCGCGTGAGAGGCGATAATGTTAGCCACTACACCATATCGGATTGACATGGCTACCCATACAACATATCATGTTATGTTACAATTAACAATCTCCCACCTTACAGAAATCTTGCCGATCGTCAAGAATTCATTCTTTCGCGTGCTGCAAGCCTGCAGCCACAATCTCTGCCTCCTCCTCTTTCCCCAGCTCAACACCCCTCCTCTTCGGCACGGCCGCATACCACCAGCCATGGTTCGGCTGATTACCCACAACCTGCTCGCGTGCCACGCCAAGGGCTGCACAACAAATAACTTCCCGCTGCAGTTCCAGGACGTCTCCATCGAGCTGCGCGAGACCGAGTTCAACGCCGACTTCATCCGTGGCTTCCTCCCCCGCATCGAGTACGCCGCGCTCGTCAGCGCCGCGCGCCAGGTGCGTCTTACCCTTGTATTCACCCTGGTCTCGCGTCCGGAAGAAGTAGGGGTGANGGGGGGACGCAGAGACGCTAGGGTGGTTTCCCCGCTGTGTATACTCGTACTGACAAGCGCGTGCGTGTTCGGGATGCCGGTTTGTGCAGCTCGGGGATACGTCCTTGCCCGCGGAGCAGCCGGAGATGGTCGACGACGAGTTCCTGCAGAAGCTGCACCACGTCTTGCTCGAGGTGCGTGCTCCCCAGATCAATGTGTGCGATTCGGTGCGCGGGTGCCGACGACCGACAGATCCATGTCGAGGAGGGCGCGATGGTCTGCCCGAACTGCAAACACGTATTCCCGATCTCGAACGGGATCCCGAACATGGTGCGCTCACTCGTCTCGACTCATGCTGGGTGTAATATCGTTTACTGATGTGGCTTGGGGGTTCTTTTGCAGCTTCTCGCTGAGCACGAGATTGGCTAAGAGAGGATGCCTATATCTCCTCTCTCACGGGCGATCACAATCGCCGACAAAAGTTGCTGTCACTTGCGGTTCGCGGGCTCCGTTACCCGCATGCTTGTTCGTATGAAGCAACGCTTCAATCTTCATGCTTCAGAAACATCCGCACCCGGGCGAGGGCGAGCGAAGTCAATCAAAGGGGGAATGAGCATCGATTCCACACAGCATCAACGCGGCACCTCCACTGTAACACTACGACTGCCACCACCTCTACCGCCCTGCTGGGACGCTACAACCAAGCTGTACGTAGTAATTATTCTACAAGAAGCATCGGATATCCTACCAGCACTCGCCGAGCGCGTCTACCGTCTAGCTCTAGCTATCTAAACAAAGGTCTCTCTGCTCTCTAAGATCTATATGAATGTGCGTATGAATGTGAGAGGGGGGGGGGGGGATTGTTGTGGAGGAAGTCGTGAGGGGTTCATGAGGCACGAACGCACATGGGGGGGAGGGAACGCAACTAGATCACAGGGAGGAGGGGCACGATCTGACGACGGCGAGACGGGTGTAACGACAGGCTCGGCGAAAGATCAGACCCTCCGGGCCGGCCGTCAGTGCGACAGCTGCTCAGTGAGGGAGGGCATGATCAGAATCATGAACGGGGTGTCAGTCAAGGCGGGGGCGCTTCTTGCTCACGTTGCTGTTCGCCTCGGACGCGGAGGCGTTGGAGAAGTACTCCAGCGAACCCTTGGGATCGGCCTTGATCGTCTTGCTGCCCTCCTGCCAGTTAGCGGGGCAGACCTCGCCGTGCTCATCCTGCCCAAGGGTAGATAAGCGTCTCGTCTTGGTGAAAGATCAGAAAGGAGGGCATGCTTACAGTGAACTG
This sequence comes from Trametes cubensis, assembly GCA_029747595.1. Taxonomy (NCBI): domain Eukaryota; kingdom Fungi; phylum Basidiomycota; class Agaricomycetes; order Polyporales; family Polyporaceae; genus Trametes; species Trametes cubensis. The sequence goes on along the minus strand of JAPEVG010000197.1, from coordinate 27,109 downwards.
GAACGCCTTGACGAGACGGATGGTCTCCTCGACGGAGCGGCCAACGGGGAGGTCGTTGACGGTGATCTGCCTGTTATTGCAGCGCGCCCGCTGTCAGATCTGTCTGTGGCGCAGAATTCCCGAGAAGTCACGTACCTGAGGACACCCTTGGGGTCGATGATGAAGAGGCCACGGAGAGCGATGCCCTCCTCCTCGATGAGGACGTTGTAGTCGCGCGAGATCTTCTGGTTCTTGTCCGCGATCAAGGGGAGCTTGAGGTCGGGGCCAAGACCACCCTGCTTGCGGGGCTGGGTCGCCCAGGCAAGGTGGGAGAAGTGGGAGTCGGTGGAGACACCTGCAGGCAAGGAATGATAAGAAATGAAAGGGTGCGGGCACACGCGTGGGACATACCGAGAACGACGGTGTTGATTGCCTGGAACTGGGGGAGGGAGTCGTTGAAGGCGAGGATCTCAGTCGGGCAGACGAAGGTGAAGTCCCTGTGGCACGGCGAGGCTCGATGAGGCAGCGGACACTTGTCGCGTCTCTGACATGACTTACAGAGGGTAGAAGAAGAGGACGACCCTGGAGACGTGTCTGTAGTAAGTCACTGCGTATGACATCAAAAGACACGGTCTAGATGGCACATACCACTGGCCGAGGTAGTCAGACAAGGAGATGTCCTTGAACTGGCCGTCGACGACGGCGGTGGCCTTGAAGGCGGGAGCGGGCTTCTGGACGATGGCGACCATTTTGTATACGTGTAGCAGCGGGAACGATGAGCAGTGCGATGCGGAGAGGTGCAAAGACAGCGTCTGGGGCAGTCGCGCCCGCCCCGCGCAATATTTGTATCCGTCCTCTCGCGTTCTTTGTCATTATTTGCAGCTGTCACGTGCGACGCTTACGACGCGGTGGGCGTGATCAGGACAAGGGCGCTTTGCAAGCACCGACGAGCGCAAAGTTCGTCCTCGCCACCTTGGCCCGGCCGAAAATTCGACGACGACCGAGGCGGAAAGGTGGGCCCACAACGGCGAGCACACGTTGCAAGTTGCGGCGCGTGGGCGCGGAAAACGTCATCTGTTCGAGCACTTTCGCCGCGTTGCTGCAGCCGCGAGGGCGAGAGGTGGCCAGATGCCGCCGAGCTCGGAAGTCCCCGGAGAGCGCCCCCAACACAGCGCCATTCGACATCGCGACGTCTCTCTCGCGCCTTTCAAGTATGCTACATCGACAACGGCATCTTTGCCAGGATTCATGGTGTGCGTAGTCTTCTCGTGTGCCATCTCTCCTGGAGCTCTCTTGCTGTACTGCCCTAGCAATTGCCTTCGAGTTTGTATCAGCCTCGCCAGCATACCTAGCCCAATGCTAGCTCGCCGAAGGTCCTCAACAGTTTGACTCACTAAGAAGCTTAACGCACGTGAAGGCCTTCCTGGTGTGTCATCCAAGAGAACTGTAGAATGACTCATTGTGCCCCACAGGAGAAAGGATTCAACACGCCATGCCATCGTACGACCGGTCTACGCTGTCAAGAACCACCAGGTACCGCGAGAAACCGGGCCTGTATAAGGCTGCATTCGCGTCGGGTAGGCGCCAACTTGCGGCGTTACTTGCCCATATAATGACGATCCTTTCACCCAGCGCATCGGAGAACTACATACAAGATATCGACCCCCTTCCACGGCGCTCACTTCCACCAAGCCGCGCTTGACCGCTTCACATTCGCCAGGAGCCAACGCGATCTCCCCTTAACGCGTCTTTCCGCTTACACGTGACCGCGTACTGCGGTACCACTTCTTTTTACACGATTACTAGGCGGTCCTCGCTGACTCACGCGTCGACCCGTCACGAGTTCTACTCTGGTCATCTCTAAGTACGCCCTTGCGCTGATAGCTCGGATCCATCAACGATGAGTACCATCCCGGCCACTGTGACTGGAGTGAGTACCAGTCCAATGAGATAGCGTGCAATCTTACTTGACGCTCTTGCAACACATTTCCGTGTAGGTATGGTTGATTCGTCCGTTCTTCAGCGGGCCCTCGTTTGTTGCGGCCAAATACTACGACGTGTGGTCTAAATTGCCATCCTATATACGCATCGCTGGCTGTGATGGATATGGAAGAGAGCGCATAGACGATTGCGTAGGCCCACCGGGTCCAACCTAGCATATGTTTGTATAAGCCTGTTGAAGTGCTTGCGCCAGCCCCTCGAGATGAGGTTCACAGGGCTCTTTACCTACCGCGAGCTACCTCAAGGTATATGCACGAGCTTGTCTCTAGCTTCTCCGCCACAGGTAACAGCACTAGGTATGCTCGTAATGTTCTAACATCGGATGTATCCGCTTACTCTCATTTAGATTTCAACTGCGATCTACCTGTACGGCATCGTGTTGCGCAACTGATTCGAGATCACTGAATGGGCACCGTTTCAGAGGAGTCGTGGCCTCGACCAAAGCCACTGGCCACAGCGATCTTCTGTGGTACGTACGACGGCTTCAGGGACACAGGAAGGCCGCGACGATATGATCCTCTTGAAACGAATGAATGCGGCGATCTTCCCTCCACCAAGAACCCAGTACGTGCCACCTACGTCTGCGCATTCGCCAAGTGAGAATTGCCAAAAACATCGTCCTCAATTATTCCTTATATCGACAGCGAGGGCTTCCATGCTTGACACACCAGCGGCCTCATGGATAAGATGCGGCGCAAGTCACACTACCACACGGCGCTGGGCGCACCGCACTACTCTCTTTCATGCCACCACATTACGGTAATGTGGGTGTGCAGGATCGTAACTCTACGCAACTTGGTGGTTAGCGTCATTTCGTCTCAAGATATAAAATGCGTCGATGCTTGCCAACCTGTCTTATGCCTCAAGCAACGACATGTCTGCACAGTCCCGGGTTTACTTCCACTTACCCGACACTCTCAACGCTTGGCCATGGCAGAGGCGCATAAACCCTCATTCTGCCGCAGTCTCTGCAGCGTCGGCCGCGTGGATCGAGTCCTTTCGCGTGTTCAGTCCAAGGGCACAGGTCGCATTCAACAAATGCAACTTTGGTATATATCGGTGCCACTCGTAGAGCTTAGACTGTCAATTAATACAATCTTTCACAGGGCTTTTAGCGTCTCTAGCGTACCCCAGTGCAACTCGAGGTACGATTGTCATCATTGGTTTGAAGTTCGACGAAATGCTTATTAACGCCCATACATCTATCCAGAACAGCTGAGGGCGGGCTGCGACCTCATGAACCTATTCTTCGTATTCGATGAGCTCTCAGACGTTGAAAGTGAAAGTCAGGTCCGGGTACTAGCCGATACCATCATGGATGGCATACGCAATCCGCACAAGACTCGTCCTACGACCGAGCCTGTCATCGGCTTGATAGCCAAACAGTAAGTCCTCGATATTGCCCCCGGCTTGGCGTCTCCAACGCTCATTACGGACACGACTTTCGACCGCTATATCAGGTTCTGGGAGCGGGTAATCAAGTGGGCGAGTCCGGAGTCACAGCGCCGCTTCGTTGCGACGTTCGACGACTACTGCGAGTCCGTCGTAACGCAAGCCCGCGACCGCTCGTCGTCGCACGTGCACACCGTAGAGACATACCTTGAAGTCCGCAGGGAGAACGCCGGCATAAAGCCTGCCTTCGTTTTCCTAGAGATGAATATGAACCTCCCAGACGAAGCGATGGAACACCCGGTCGTGGTCGACCTGACAACGTGGGCTATTGACATGATCGTCGTCGCGAATGTGGGCATCGCCGTGCTCGGAGGTCCGACAAGCCAGCACTGACATCATCGACTCCAGGATATTGTCTCGTATAATATCGAGCAGGCGCGCGGGGACGACGGCTACAACCTCGTCACCGTCGTCATGGCGCAGTACAGGCTCGACTTGCACGGAGCGATGCGCTGGATTGGGCACTACCACGACCATCTCCTCGACCTCTTCCTCGCGCACTGTGACCCGAGCTCGGAGCTCTTCAAGATGCCGTCCTGGGGGGCCCGGGTCGACTCAGGCCTGAAACGATACGTTGAGGGTCTTGGAAACTGGGTACGTGCGAACGACTCCTGGAGCTTCGAAAGCGAGCGGTACTTTGGCCGAGACGGCTCGGAGGTTATGAAGACTAGGTGGCTAGCGCTTCTCCCCAAGAAACAACAGAAAGCGGGGGAAATCGGATGCGGCCCCGACCCAGCGGACAGTGCTCAGCCGTCCTCCTAACGCGGAGGTCATTGTCCAACTTGCTACGTTTGAGAATAGACTCGGCTGGTGATTCATTGTCAACCGCCTTTACTGCTTGTACGATACCGACGTCACGACTGCTACCAGTGCATGTACGATACTAGTCTGCAAGTCTGTTCGTTTGTATGAAGTTACTTCTCGGCTTTGGCTGTATACTAGTGTGCGAGTTCTTGTCGGCTATAATTGTATGCATTCCACCATAGTTCTATCGCCCTGTATAGTACATCCTGATCACTCGCCGCATCACTCGACATGGGAGAGGATCTTCTCCCTCAAATTCATAATCCTCGGCTTGAATCGGACTACGAAAGGCTCCGGCGGAGCAATCGCGCTGTCTCTCATCGCCATAGTGTCGATCGGGTGTGCTGGGTCCTCGCTGATCTCGAACGCCCACAGCATCAATGCCGTGTTCATGAAGATGGACCTACGGGCTATGGGTAAGCTGTGTGCACGCTCTGCTAATATAATATGAGTCGGCCAGACCTTTCGGCAACGTGCATTCCAGGGCAAATTCTGCACAATCAAAGGAGTAAGTCGAGCAGACGGAGTAGGAAACTGCGCTGTGGCCGCACCTGCGTCCAAAACCCCAATTGAAGAATTTGAGGTCATCGCGCATCTTGCCTTGCTCGCCGAGCCAGCGCTCGGGCTTGAACGCGTCGGGATCCGGGTACACCTCGGGGTCGCGGCCGATGGCCCTACATATCCGGATCTCAGATCACGACGATGGTATACAATTTGTACCAAGAGACAGGCTGACCAATGGCAAGCGTGCACTTCCGCCCCAGCCGGGATGACGTAGTCCTTCTGCTCGCAGGTGCTTTCAGCTTGCTGAGGAAGAAGCATAGACGTTGGATGCAGCCACTCACCCAGTACACGTCCTTTGTTGCCCTGTGAGGCACCCCTACAAACGTGTTTGTCAGATATCCTGATACCTTGAGTTAGATTGATGCCACCGACGAACCTGTCGGAGTCAAGGGTCGCCATCGGTACACCTCTTGTACGAAAGCGCAAACCTCCGACAGCATGTTTTGGTCAGCGAAGGTGGGCACTACGAGCCAGCGTCAGTCAAGGCACCGGTCAAACATCACCCTCAGTCAACCGTAGACTCATACATCTATCGCAGCCGACTACTTCATCGAGCTGTGCTCGTACCCTCGCTTGAAGCTCGGGATGACGTGCCGCCGCCATAATGACGATCGGTAATACACCCGCGGTCTACATCGACCCAGTCAATATTCATCGCTACTGCCTGATGTGTTAATGGAAGATGACTTACAGTGTCAGCGCCACCACCGAACATAGAGCCCGCAAGGTACGCCAACTCGTCGTCGCTCAAGCCAAACTCTTCTTGGCGCTCGAGCAAGGATAGCGCAAAGCATGGGTGCGCTTCGTTTTTCAGCTATGAATACGACGATCAGTAAATCATGAGGTCCGAAAGAGCATATCGGATATGCCTCACCATGCGCTCTTTGACCACCTGAACTTGGCTGTGGAATAATGCCATGTCTTCCTGATGATACCTCTTGAGCTCCGATGTGAACCAGGGGATGTATTTGAGGAACGGATAGCTGTCGACCAAGTACGAGCCTGGACGAATGGCATATGTAAGGCGCTCCATGCTAGTGTTGATGCGCTTGACCTCGGGGTCGGAATACGATGTAGGAGTGGTCTTTCCGTACGTGATGCCCAAAATGAAGCCTGCAGCATAACTGGGTGAATTAACACATTGTCAGATAACCTCGGCTTTGAATGTACATGCACTCAGACATACCGCTTGGCGTGATCGATGAACCGTTCCGGTTCGTCGAGCAGGTCGAGTATGAAGTTACGAGCATTCTGCATCTGCAGCGGCTCATACTTCACAGCGCTCTGGGGCTGCAGGGTTGCATGTAGAGCGCTGGTGAGCCGTAAGCATTACTGGGACTCGGATCGACAAGCCCGACACTCACGTTCGGTACTTCCGTAGGCGTTCACCCACGTGCATGCTCACGATGCGCAAGCCTCCGCCAATGAGTTCCCCGGCTACCACGGCCTGTGGGCGGTCGGCGAGGTTATGGGACTGTTTTATCATAATGTCCACAGCAGCCTAGCGTATGAGCGAGTGAGAACTAAATACCACCCATTGCAAATAACAATGAGACGGTGATACCTCAACGTTGGTGATGATCACCAGACGGCGCGAACCGTACCGAAGCGTGAATACGGGCCCATACTTCTCTGCTAATCGAACGAAGTGGCGATGGGGACTATGCGCAGAATTTCAGTGAGAATTGACGTGGAGAATCATGGATGCATAACCTACTAGGCTTTCGGAGGTGTGTTACCCAGCAAGTAATGACCGGGAGGGCCTGGTGGCAACTTCGACTGGCTTCGTGACCCAAAGACGCCAACGCACCACGCTCGAAAGGCGAGTGTCATGAGAAAAAGCGGCGCAACGAAAGATGAAAGTAAGGCTTTGGTAAGCATGGGTGTCAGGACAAGAGAAGACATGACTGAACGTCAATCTTGGGCTCTTTGCTAGGCTCGGTCTCCGAGGGCGCAGAGGTATTTGTATCGTCCATAGTCCAAGGACGCGCCCATGTGGTGATATCTAGCGCGATCCATAGACATTATAGCCTCATTGAAGGTGTGTAGATCGGCGAGCCGCGCAGGATTGTCTCGCGATATTAGCATACAGTCGCATCCTCGCACAGCGGCGCAGCCCGAGCACGCGTCCATTTGGACGTAGGAGCGTTCCACTGAGACTATGCTTGGAATTCTGCCCGATCACAGCGGCTCCACCCACGGGTGCAAGACCCTCGTTGCTTGCGAACGTCTTTGAAGGTTGAAAGAACTGTACAAGAGCTACAGCTTCCAATGACGAACGACGTCCCGCCTACTAGCCCACGGCGGTAATCTGTCAGCCTCCGGACGAGAGCTCACACGGCGAAGTCGGCTTGTAACACAACGTGATGACCACTCACCGATGTGTTGCGCACAAGGTTCTCCAACTAGGACGTGGCACAGCAGCTCGAGGGCCAGAGTCGGAAGTCGAACCGGCTGTGTCCGTTGAGGCTCATGACTCAGAACTCTGCCCAATGATAGCGGCCCTATTCAGGGTAATTCTACGGCCATAGTGGCCTGTAGTTTCAGCGTCAGCGTTTACACACATGACTGGGAAGACCATACCATGTCGCCACCGGCCTGCAAACATTCAAAAAAACTTGAACTTCTTTCACGCATGATTATTCAGCTCGAGGGCCTAGAGGTGAGCCGTCGTAGGCCAACACGGAGGCAATCTGTCAGCCTGAAGTACTTTCTGATTAATGTCCTTCATGCAACAAGATTGCTTTTTCGCGAGTCTGCGTCCTGTAACAGATGACGCCCATGTGCGTTGCAGCCTCTGGCAGGCTTCAAAAGTAAAGTGCTAACTCTCGGAAGATGAGATCTGAGATACCAGGCTATGTTGGCGCCCATCTATGTATTGCAAGTCCCAAGCAAGCGCGCGCATCTTATTGGAACGCCATAACGTTGTGTATCCACATCCGACATTCCACTCTACAAAAAACCACATCCAGTCCAACTCGCAGACCTAGATCACTGGCAAAGGAAAAGATATATATTAGATAGATAGATAGATAGCACTAGCTAGCATGCAGCAGACGACGTTAACCTATAGCTAGCGGCTGTACATAGTATGTATGTGCAGTATTATACTTGTGCTCGCCGCGCAACTCGCAACACGCGCCGCGACCATCGACATGCATGCGCGGTCCGCACGTCGGGCTCTGCGCTGCTCTCTTATATCCTACGAAAGTGGGACGTCGTAGATCTAGAGCAAGGCGTGGAAAGAAGGGAAGGGGGAGTAGAGGGTAGGGGAGAAGAGAGACGTGCGGGGCGTGTACAACTGTCAAGCGAAGCGAGCGAGAATGCGTGCGTGCGTTGTACACCGGTCAGACGAGACGATGCGATGACGATGACGAGGACCCAGGTTGAGGACAGAAGAGAGGCAGAGCGTGCGTGGATGCGTGGATGCGAGCGGGAGCGCGGCCCCTGTACACTACGAACAGTCAAGGAGAGGGAACGAGAGTGAGAGTGAGATAGTGAGTGAGAGTACGAACGAATGTGAAGGTGACAGCGAGGGTGAGGGGAACGAGCGTGAGACACCGAAGTCGTTAGGCGCAGACGTAAAACGAGTGTGGGCTGGTAGTGTAAGGGCGAGGGGATAACGTGGGACGGATCCAGAGAGACGAGCGAGCATGCGTGCCCGGCTGAGAGCGCAAGCAATGACCAAAGGGTTCGAGAAGACTACGAGATGGAGAGATGGCGAGAAGGCTAGAGAGCCAGCCCGAAGGAAATAGAGTGTGAATCTCCTGTGCATCGCCTAGACGGAAGGCCCATCCATCTCGAAGATGATACCACAGCGACATCAAGGAGTCGAGCCGAGCCCTCTCTTTCTCTCTCTGCCCCTCATCACAGCTGCGTATACCCCACAAACTCAAACGGCGTCCCACCAAACCCAAGCGCCACCTCGCTCGGGCTCAGCCGCAGCACGTTCCACTCCGCCCCAGACAAGAAGAACACATGCCTCAAGCTCGGGCACGTCTTGCTCCACAGTCCCAAGTGCGCGCGCTCGTGCACCCGCGGGAACGGCGTGTCTGCCGCGCCCGCCGAGCGTGCGCTCCGCGGCGGGGGGGAACGCAGAGGAGAACGACGAGATCGAGGTGCGCGTGCCCGGGCCGGGACCGGCAGAGAGCGGCGGGGATGCGGGCGGGAGCGGGAACTCGAGCAGGGGCGAAGGCGGGAAGGGCGGCGGCGAGTCGCGTAATAGCCGGAGGGTGCGCAGGGCGCGGAAACGGCTAAGGGCGGATGCCATGAGTTTGTACAGGCTCTGTCCGTTCGATGAATGAACGTTGCATAATCGCAAGGCACCAGGGCAAGGGCCAGGGCGGAGCGGGCGGGCGAAAGAGAAAATGGGCGTCAGTCAGAAGCAGGCTCGATGAGATGACAGCGCGTAGCATAGCGGAGAACTCACCTCATCGTCTAGAACCCAATGCACCTCGAGCGTCTCGACGAAGCCTCCGAGCTCGGCGCCAGCAGCCATGACGACGCGCTCAAGCGTGCGCCCGTCGATCCGTGCCGACGCGGGTTTGATCGTGAGGGTACGAAGCGTTCCTCGCGCCGCCGCGAGTGCACCCATGATCGCGCTCGGCCTCAAACCGTCGTACAGCGTGTTCTGGATGAGGATCTTAGTGCTCTCCAGGGGCCGCTGCCCTGACGCGGCGAGTGCGGAGGCGATTACAGCGGGCGCGTGCACACGCCGAAGATTAGGAAGTACAGTGTCGGGAATGGTCGAATGACAAGACGAAGGTGATGAGGAAGAAGAAACTGGGACGTTAGAGTCGTGGGGCGGGGTATCAGGCGTGCGCGGGGTATGGGGCGGCGTCGGCGTGCCAGCATCAACCGGCGGCGGGAGATCGTGAAGCACAAGGTTCGGGAGGGTCAGCACCGTGAGCGAGGGCTGGCGTGCGAGCCATCTAAACAGTGCGTGGAACTCTTGCGCGGAGATGTTTTTACAAAGTAGCGTGAGGCGCTCGAGTGTGAACGTCGTGTGGCAGAGCAGACGGAGGTCGAAACGCGGGAGAGTGAGCGCGCGAAGGCGCTCCATGTTGTTGAACGCGATTGCGAACGTGACGGTGTCGAGTGATGATGCATCCTCGGGCAGTGTTCGACAAGTGAAGTGACGAACGAGCAAGGCAAGGGGCCGTCGGGAGGCGAGAGACGCGATGCATTGCGCAGCATGCTCGTCGTCAACATCGCGCAAGTCGAGGGCGTCATACAGCGCAGAAAGTGCCGCTTGCGAGAAGGATTTGGACACTCGGGCGAGCGAGACGATGTCCCGGCGGGCGGCGAAGGTGAAGATCGTAGTAAGAAGCTCGGGAGAGAGGCGCGAGATGGCGGGGATCTTTTCTGCGGAGGTGCTGCTGCTGGTACTTGCCTGCGCCTCCTCGCGTGCCATCGCTTCGCGCCATCGTGCAGCCTGAGCAGCAGCGGGCAAGCTGATGCTGCGTTTTCTGCCATGATGTGGCTCTTCGACACTGACGTCAACGAAGTCTTCCCTCTCGCCCAGCTCACTTGCCCGTCGCCCGAGCCCGGTGGGCATGCGGATGTCAAGCGACGGTGCTGGCGAAGGCGAGCGACTCCTCCAGTGACCGAACGGGATGCCGACGTTTCCAATTGGCGCATGAGCGAGATTTGAGCTGCGGGACTTTGAGGACAGCTTGGACGTGAGTTTGGAGAGGGGCGAGGAAAGGTTGATGTGCCTGCGGATGACAGATGGCGGCTTGTCTACGGAGTGGATGGAGGCAGGTCCGACGCTGGTGGCGATCGCATTGGCATAGTTGCCGGAGTCTTGGAGGGGCGTCTGAGCGCGACGACGGCGAGAAAGGAAGGACATGGCAGGGAGAAAAGGACAGGAGGAAGGGAAGGAGCAACAAGAAAGAGGTCAAGCCAAGGACATGGGCTACGGGCCTCAGGTCGAAGGTGTCCCGTGTGGTGGTGGTGGGAGTGGAGGTGGTGTGGGGGAGGAAAGACTGGACAACGTTCAGCCCGCGCTGGCCGCCCGATGGCAAGAAGCGTCGGCAATACGGTTCTGTTACTGTTAGCGTCCTGCGCTCTTGTGCAAGTGCCCTCGACTGTCAACGTGAAGCCGGTGAGTCGATTCCGTTCAGAGTGGTCTCTTGCGGCGATAGTCAACAATCAGGCAGACTGCACCCTTGACATTGAATGCATGGTTACGGCGACGGCTGCCTCTGTCTTCTGTCCCTCGCTCATCTCCGTCCAAACCGCGCAGTGCGCACCCATGCCATCTCTTCTTCTGGAGGCACGAGCGTCTTCTGGCCGGGGCTTGAACAAAAACTGCAGCCATCAGCTCCCGGCGTATATATTTCCAGATCCGCGGCAGATGGTTGATGATCAAGCCTCCTCCAGATAAGATCCCACTCACCCGCGCGCCGGCCCCGATCGAGGGAGCGCGATGTCGCACAGCTTGCAACTTTCAGCCTCTCCCTCTCCCTCTGATCATGTCCCGTGTTTTCCCAGTCCTACTCCGAGCGGCGAGAAGACAAAAGCACAGTTCAAGAGGCAGCAGGAATCATCCTACCGAGCTTCCTCCTGCATTCTGATCAACCAGCAGCCTCAACCAGGATCCTCTTCGCATTCAGGCTACGAAGTTTGGACTATATGCGCTACCAACCAATTGCAGACACATGAACGCAAGGAGCCACTCACCTGGTTCGTTTGTCATGCCATGTATATCCTCAGAGCGCGTGGAGATTGGCTTTCCCCTTGGTCCATGGGTGCCAAACTAGCTCACCGAGAAGCATCAACCCCGGTAGAACACTGGTGGCTTGCTAGCCGCTAGGTGATATTCGATATCAGATTCGTGATGTGGTCTGCAGAGCCTCTGCCCACGACGAGCGCAGGGGAGTGGTTGTATGCTGCGTTGGCTGGGGACGAGAATGTGGTTCAAAGGCAAGGTAAAGTTGGTAAAAACCCGTGTTGGATGGAAAGCCTGTTGAGGAAGGCTTGCTACCATACTCGGCCTTTGCGTATAAACGTCAAGGGCCTCGTGGCGTCCGGCAGCTCCCGTTGACAGCTCTATATATTACGCAAGTTTCGACTTTGAACGAATAAATACATCTCTCTTTCGTACCACGACCATGTCAACAATATTCTGTCGCGGTCTTGCAGCCCGCTCATGGCGATAAGGTCGCAACCCGGTCAGCACAAACCGTCTATTTATTCACCGTGTCTACTGACGTCTGTCAAGGTTCGTCGCGAACAGTGATTAGAGTCATACGAACATGATGTGCACAGGACAGCTCTCGCCCGAAGCTGTGGCCGTCTGTCATGCCTTGCATGGGCGTTGGCGCCGCTCTTCAACCATCTTTCGCGCACCCTCCGGGGGGCTTGCGTGGCAAGTCGTTCCTTGTGACCCCCTCCTCTGTTCCTCACATGCTCTCTCAGTTCTAGCTTCTAGGCCGAGCTCGTTGCGCGCACTACCACTGGAATCGAGGCCTTGTAGATTCTGTCGAGCGTGCGGGATACGATGCCAGCCAACACTACCGTCGCACACTTGAGCCCGCTCCTCAACTACATCCCCCGGAGCGCGTGGTACACCGTCTNCCCCTGTGAACGATCCCGCTTTGGTCGGTCCATCTAACTGGCGTCCCCCCATGGTAATGGCTAACCTACGATGTTCGTGCCTCGCTGGCGTGGCAGACGCAGCCCAATGCGACTTACCATGCTACGAACGGTTCGTCCAGCGGCGGAGCGAGCGTCACATTCTCGTGGTGGGGAACAGGTATCTGGTAAGCCTGCGCCAGTAATTCAGCCTTTTTACCACACCGATTGCTTCGCCTCCAGGATTTACGCCGTTGATAGAGCATGGGTGGGCCCATACCGTGTCTCCCTCGATGGAAGTTCGACCGATTTCGATGGGGTCGCCCGCCCATTTGGTGACGATGACGACAGTGACGGCAATTTTGTCCTCTTCGCTGCTTCCGACATACCCGCAGCTCAGCACAACGTCCGAATCACAACGACCGCAGTGGGCGGCTTGGTTACCAGTGCGCCTGCCCTAGGTATCGACCATGTAAGCCAAATGTCACTCCGAGTATTCTTCGACATGGCGTTGACTACGTGAGCCGTGTATCTGGCTGCGTTCCACTGCATGGTTGATACTTCATACACAGTTGATCTTTGAGAGTCCACTTGATGAGGGCCAGAGAATCGAGCATAACGACTCAGCTTGCATGTGGGCGCCAGTAGATGCGGATGTGTGGCAGATTGACGACGTATCTCGGTGAGTCACGATTGAGTGACGTCAAGAAATTCAGACATCTGTGCGTTGCGCGCTGACCCCATTATACGTACGATTCCCTGCAGCTCTACGTTGCTCGATTTTGGGCGGATGCAGATGAACTTCACCGTGAGTACCGACGCTGTCCCGCTTAGGAATGAGCTTCCATGTCACATCGTTCCGGTAACTGACAGCGCGTTGCACCCCTACAGGGTAAGCGATGAAGTACCGGTTTTCTATCTCGTCTGCACGGCACTGAATGCCGGTCAAATTCTACATTCGAAACGACATCACATTTGGGGCGCGGTAGGTGCAGGAATCGCGATATACGGCTTCCTAGATGCGACGAGCGCACCGTTCAGCGTGACGGTCGATGGGCACACACATACTCCATTCATGCCCAACGTCCCCGTACCCGCCAGCAACAGCTCAAATATCGCGACCAACATGACCGGCTCTGAACCGATCCTGCTGTTCGCGAGTATGAGCCTCGACAACGCGAGCCACACACTCCTGCTGGAGAACAACCCGCTCTCGACGGCCGTGACGCGTATGAGCATCTCGTACAGCATCGTGTTCATTGCCGGAGATGGTGATCCATCGGTGTGAGTACAGCGGCAGCGATGTCCACTTGTCTTGAGCACCATGAAGGCCAAAAAAGCTGACGATACACACCTTGCAGACATGGGTTTCCAAAGAGGTGAGTGTCCCCATCCTCCGTTCCCTCCTCGTACCAACACACAGCTACTGATTATTCACGCACGCCATTTCCGTGATCACATTTGTACCTGCACGACCGCTAGTGAACGCACGACGCTCGTCCTCGCATCGACCCTCAGCGCGCTCGGCCTCGTCCTCCTCGCCGTCGTTGTCTGGCGTGCACTCGTGCACCGGCGCCAACAGACCGCACGCCTCACGGACGAGATCACCGCCCGCCCATTCCTCGCCYCGCCCTTCTCACCTTTCTCACCTTTCTCGCCCTCCTCTTCCACCCTCAATCCGCCGTTTGCCGACGCACCCGCGCACGCATTCAACCAGAACCCGTTCGCATCCACGTCGACCCTCCCAGAGTCCGGACGTTCCCCGCGTAGCGCAGAGCCATCGCGCCGCGAGAAACGGGGATGGCCTAGGGGTCGCTCAGGTTCCGGTTCGGGCCCGACGCCGGGCTCCGGGTCGACGGGCGGGAGAGGTTCCCGGGGCAACTCTGGCCACTACGGGGAGCGGACACACGACGTCTATCCCCAGGACGCAGGGCGAGTCCGCCGCGGATACACCTCTGACGAYGARGGGCCCATCACGGCCTCCTTCACGCGCACACCGCGTACGCCGMGCAGTCCCAGYCGTGAGCCTGRCCGGCAGCGACATGGAGACGGTGCAGCTGGCCGTCGTGACGAGAGTAACGCGCCGCCTCCCCCCACGCCGAGAGCACGTCGAGCACGGTCGACGGACAAGACTGCTGCCACCGTCGCCGCTGCGGCCGCAATTGCCAGACAGAGCACCCGCCGGARACACCGGCCGCGGGCGATCATGGTGGGCTCGCCGGGGGAGCCTGTACCGGACGTGCCCAGCTTGCCCACGTCGGCGCGCCTCCCGCCACGCTCGCCCCCGGATGTGATGCTCGGTGACGCGTACATGAACCACTGGCTTCGCGGGGTTGGGCGAAGCGAGGGCAGAGAGAGGGGCGGCAGAGGCGGGGGTGGCAGGCCCGGGGATGGCGGGGGTGGGGGAATGGAGATGCAGCTCATGCCGCCACCATATCGGCTGCTGGACATGCACTGATTGTGGGTCCGCGTGGCCCTCGCGTCCTGGGGCTGCGGACACACTAGTGCGGTGTGGCGTTGTTGGGTGTTGTTGGTGGTGGTGGTGGGATATCTTGGACACACGGACGCACCGCGGGGCGGTACTGTATCCTTAGACATTAGAGCCTAATCTGCAGCGAGTTAGCTTGGTTGGCAGGGTAGATGGAGAGTTGGCTCATTGTTTGATTGGGAGGATTTGGAGTACAAGGTGAAAGAAATGATAGTACTAATACTTATACTGTATCGTACCCGGATATGGGACAAATCCTCGCAAGATGAATTCGTCTTTAGGTGCTCTGTAAGAAAATTAGCTCGAAGACGACGAAGGGACAATGTGTAACCGTATGTCATTCTGGAGTCGTGCCCAGATGTGCGCCATAGTCATGTATGCTGCTCGTGAGAGGCTTGCAATTACATTCTACAGTTGAAAGGCGACAATGGGGAGGCTTCGATGATGGAAAGCAATGTATTGCAAGGACATACTCGTCGGTCCCCGAGTTGCCGCGTGGTTTTATCTTTGAACAATTCTCATGACGGAGTCTAGCTAGTGTCTAGCACGACTTGTGAAGCATGCTGTTCAAAGTTGACTTGTGAAAGCTCTTCATCCCGTTACCGGGTACACCCGCCATGGGCCCCATTCGGGATCCGATACAGCGCGCAGTATACATTACACATCGGCTAGTGTACAACAATTCAGATACTTTTAGCTGCTGCAGCCCCGTGCTGCCATCTGTATCTTCAGCTCGTCAGCCCAGATCCACGCAGCACAGTCCAGCAGGACAGCACCGGCCGCAGACTACCGGACCTCCACCGTCCGCCCCTGCCAATCYTCCTGCAGCGCMCGCTCCACGATYTTGTCCAGCTCGCGCGCCTTCTGTACGGCGACGTCCATGATTCTGAGCACGTCYTCAGGMGCRAGCGGSACCCCACCCGCCTTCTGGACSACGCAGAGCTCGCGCTGCGCGTTGAGCGCGACGGAGAGCAGGCCCGCACTGAGCGTCTCCTCGAGGTGCGACGGGTCGAGCAGCGGCGGGGTCTCCGTGTCCGGGAAGAACGCGAACGTGAGGCAGTAGGGCGTGTGGTGCATCGAGAGTGGCATTGGAGCGCGTTCCGAGGGGTGGTGCTAGAAGAGGAGCACGCAGTTTAGTATAAGTTTATACGGGAGGGGGATAGGAGAGACGGGCAGAGGGAGGGAGAAGGGGATGGATGCGTACGATGGTGATCTCGTCGCCGACGACTTCGACCTCGGGTCTCCGGAAGTGTTTGAGCGCGACGATGCCTGCAAGGCAGGCGCAGTCGAGCATGTTCCCCGCGTCGGACAGGATGTGGATCGTTAAGCGGATATGCCACACCTGCCGCCCGCGTCAGCCAGCAGCTCGTACTATGAACAGTCGAGAGAAGAAAGGAGGAAAGACGTACCCGCTGTCCTGCAAGCACGCACAAGCTTTCCTTGTCCATCGCGTCGCTCCGTCGAAGGACCTTGTCCAGCATCCGCGTGATCGTGACCTCCTGGTCGGACGCCCTGTCCACACACACAAACCCCATACGGTGAGCACCCCGTACACCTACATACAGGGCGCACGTACCTANCGGCCGGGTTCATACTCGTTCGAGGCCATCGAGGAGAGCTCGGAGTAGATGATAGGCGGGCGTCCGGATGGGGTGGCATCCTGACTTGATGTACCGCCGGGAGACTAGCGTGCTTGAGACTACTCTTTAATCCGTTCTGGGGGCTATGGGATGACGAAAGCGAATAGCTTGTAATTCGTTTCAGGTGTCATCGCGTTGCAGGCGAAGCAGGCCCGGCGACCAGAAGGTGCCAGTGATTTGAGCGCCGAGCCCTGCCGGTGAGGGTACAGAGCTGAGAGTTGGTAGCCAGAGAAAGAATCGCTGTGTTGAGCAGGATAGTGAGTAGTCGACCACAAGGTGCGAACTTGCGGACGGTAGGTACCTGGTGATCGTCTGAACGCAAGTACAGTAGTCGCGCGCGTCGATACCGGGCGGTCATACCGGGCTTGTACAGACCTACTTAGCGTGGTGAGCCCCACAGAAAATGACTTGAACGCGGTCGGAGCTTGTGTTTCCGGGAGTACCCTCACCTTTATTTTATTTTATTTCTTCCCCCGGTCTCTCTGTTTATTGTTTGGGTCTGACCTAAGAGGAGGAGCAGAAGGACATCGTGGGACGGTGCCAAAAAACAAGCGCCTAAGGTACTGTGCGAACTTTGTGCACTGCATCCCGCCCCTTGTCTCGAACCACTTCTTCAGCAGAGTTGCAAGTAGCAAAGCGACAAGAACATCTCTCGGAATGCGACACGTGTGCCATAGAATTACCTACATGGGATATTATGCCGGAAACTACAGGTAAGTATCGTGGCGAAGTCATTGCGCCGGCCACAAAGCCTCCACAGAAGCGCTACTAACTAGACTGGGCTGAAACCAGCCACAGATTACAAGAACCCATNAAAACTGTAAGGAAGATGCGCCCAATGGAGCACAGAGGCTCGCGCTAAACGTGCGCAGGACAAGAGTCTAGACAAACTCGCCCAGAGGGTCGTCCGTGACCCAGTAAATCCGCCCCGCCCTTGTCCGCTTTGCTGCCGGCTCCTCGACGTCAGAAAACTCCTCAATCTCCGACTCCGCCACCTCCACATCGGACGCGTCAATAACGCACTGACTGCTCGTCACCCCACGCCGGGGTCTACGAGGAGGGCGGTTGTTCGGGTTCTTGACAGGTTTGCGCCGCGGTTTCTTGATGTCCCGACGCTGCTGACGGGCGCGCTTGCCCAGGATCGTTCCAGGATGGATCGCCGTCGGATGGCGTCCGAGGATGCTGAGGTTGCCGGGGTGAAGGACGAGGGGCATGAGGATGGGCGCGGCGGGACGGTGAGGATGCCCAGCCGCCGCCGATTCTGCACCATTGCGCCAATGGAGCAGCGAAGGGTTGGGGTGGACGCTCTCCGGGTCGCGCGTAGCATTCTCGATATCCTCGGGAGTGACTCGCTCGAAACGGAGCGTACCGCTGTTCCACGCGTCCTGCAGCGTGGACAGCACCCCGATCCCGCCGATGAGATTGCTGAGGTTCTCGAAGGGGATCTCCGGTGGCCAGTCAACGAGCTTCAGGCCGTACTGGCACACGATGCGGCTTGCATAGCCGTCAATCGTGTACCTCATGTGGGCTCCCTCGATTCCGGTGAGTTCCTCTGTACCACTGTTGTGTGAGTGCTCATAAAATGCCGCTTTTTTTTTTAGACTCACGGAGTGTTCTATCGAAGATGGTACGCAGCTCGGAGCGGATGCGATCGCGGTTGCTGACCATGAGCTCGTAGGGCTGCCGGAGCTGAGGCTCGAAAGGAATGAACTGAGTGAACATATGACGGTGATGCGAGGCAGTAGGTGAGCGCAGAAAAATATGAAGATGAGCTGCACTTACGGATGGTTGTCTGAAGTTTTTGTACCCGCTGCGGGACGCGCAACTATTAGGACTATGAGGAAGCGAATACGGTAGGCCTAGATGTCCTCCACAATGCCCCGACATCGCCTCACGCGCGAAATTTTCAAGTGTATCACAACCATATTCTGATGATTCCATGCTGCCTCCACAGGCTAGCAGTTCGGACCAGCGACGCGCTCTTCAATTCGCAACGACAAGAGCGGCATGCACGCACCCTTCGACATGGGCGCATCACAGACAAGCCCTCCTCTGGTCCCTGCGGAACGTGCATACGTCGCGCGAACAGTGCGGCGTTCAGGGTCTTAAGTGTACGCGAATGACACTCGTACGTAGTTGTGACTTGTCTTCTGCAAGCGAGAATGCACTTGCGCGCGTACTGGTGCGATACGACTGCCCGCTAACATGTGATGTATGTATCTCGTGACATATCCTCGTGCAGGTACTCTGCATGCCCGAACACTCTCATTCACGGGCGCAGGATATAACAACACGCGGTGAGTGCTAGGATGTGAGTGTACGCGAGCTTGGCTCAATTGTATGTACCTCATCTTGCAACTCTACTACAATATGCAGGCATTTTCACGATCCTTATTCACAGTCTAAGGCTACGCGAGCCACTCAACCAGAGCGATCACTCTCTGGGCGCTCTTCCGCAACACAGGCTCAGGAGGTACGTACCTTGGCATGGTCAATTGGAGATGTCATACATCGATCTGGATGGGTTCGGACGTGCGGAGCTGCCTCCCCGATACGCGAGTGGGTCCAGGGCGAGCGGATGGCAGCACGGCGCTCCGTCGACTGCGCGGTACCGAAGAACACATCCAAGCGTCCAAGCGTCCAAGCGGCCGGGAGGATCGAAGGCAGGTGTCCGCGCCCATCTCGTACGCGACTGTGCTAACGGTACCAGTTTCCCGGTGGAGATTCAGGACATATCCTCGTCCCCGGGTCGAGATTGGGTGCACGAGAGCGCTCCGGCGGTGCATGGGGGGCTTGAAGAGTGTCAGAGTGTTTTGCCGTATGGATCAGGGCCAATGGTACGTTGCCTTCCATTCCTCTCGATATTACCGGGCTGACATTGACTCTTCTTCCGGCTTGGCACAGATGTACATTGCAAGGGCGTCCGCGAGCTGCAATGTGCGTAGGTCCAAGTCGAAGCAAACCACCCCTTGTGTCGCGCTGCGAATGCGTGCACGTCAAGACTGTACGCTACAGTGTTGGTGCTGGTAAACGATATTTGTTCTCCTTCTACATCCTCAGCTAACCGTCCCTTTACGACATCGACTTGGGGGCTTGTCGGCGCGTACAGCCGAGGACACCTGTGAGCGTCCTATCTTCCTCGCGTCCGCTGATATTTTCGTCCCACTAGCCTTCGCGTTCACTCGAATCGAGTCGAGTCGGACGGGAGTGTCGGATGGGAGCTCGAGGCCTGTCGCCTAGCGATGACGTTTGGCAATACGCGAGCATCCCTACTCGGTATGTCCGTCAACAGTGCGTGATTGGTCGCGCTGGTCAACTCAGAGTCGAGCGAAGATACTTGCCCGCAATTCCCCCGACACAGTGCGCCTCTATTCGGCGGACTATGACGGACAATGGACATGCAAGCGTCACGATGGTGAGACAGGCGGAAAGCGGCCAAGCCCTATGTACAGGTGCAGTTCTCCTCTCGCGTTCATTGTTCCCTCGTGTATTTACCGGTTCTCAAAGCTCCGTCTCGACTCTCGAGCCAATGGGCATTGTTGCATGTTCGCGTATGTGCCCAGCCTAGTTTTTTCGACCTCTGCTCGTTTCGTACCTGTCCAGCAAGTCTTTGTGCAAGCCTATGACAACGCCCACAGGCTCAAAGTGTCAAGTATACCCGGTGTCAAAGGTGCGTCTGTTCGCGGTTCGCCTGCTATGCGAACTCTCATTGCATGCTTTCAGAGTATACAGATATTTGTCTCCTCTGTTTCCTCCTTCCGAACGATCGGGGGATGCTTGACGTCTGACATTACTGACGGCCTCACTAGCTCAATAGCGCCTTTCAAGTCAGTTCGACCGCGCTCCAGGCTTGCACATCCACATTTCCCGTTCAGCGCACTTGCATCTTGAGCGTAAGGTTGTACGCTGCGTCCGAGTACTAACTTTGACTCGGACACTATCAAGCTAGCGTCGAGCTCGCGTCAACGCTGTTGTAGAGCTGAATCGCGCCTTTTCCGAGTTGTAACTGCGCGTCCCGATACGCTACGAACAGTCGATTTCGCCACGCGGAGGGTGAGCAGAATTCCTGTTCACGCATGCTCTCGTGTTCTCGCTCACACTGGCAGATTGTTCGAGTTTCAAATGACGGTGTATTCATAGATTTATGTACGTACACATGTGGCCATCCTACGCTGAGATATAGCGAGCAGCGCGCACAATCATACCTACTTTTTCACTCACTCACCCACCGCGCGAGCTCACGGGATCTCTGGAAAAGTCAGTGTAGGTGTGGACCTACCTCTCTTGCATTATTTGTCTGTTATCTATGACTGGACCGCGGCGGGACAAAGCGAGGGTGGCCATCGGCCGTGGCATGAGACTCGCATTTTCGATGCCTTCGCGCGGCAGCAGCATGTCCCTCCCGCCGCCGTTACGCTCCTTCGCACGAAGGTGCCGCGCACAATCGTGGACACCGCTTGCACCTGTTCGAAGACGGGAATGAAGCTCGGCGTCCTGCGCGATGGCTGTGCGCGGAGAGTCCGAACGATTGGACGGGGTGCATAGTAGTACCTGTTTGGTTTGAGACGTTGCTTTCTTCTCGCGAGCCGTTCACACTCGCCGCTCGTTGACGTCGGCTCCGATTATTCAAGCTCCTGGATGCCACTAAGATTCATCGGATAGTGGAGGCGCGATAGATGCGCGCGGACGTCGCAAGGGCTTGGATGGGTCACATACCTGTCTTAGTCGCATACTCGGTCGACGAAGGTGCTTACCTTGCACTAGCCGACGTCAAGTGGACGTCCTCATTCCGAGCCGTTCAATCCTACTTCCTCGAGACGTTTCAAGAGAACGCTACTGTTCCCAATCACACAGTAGCACGTACCGTTCGCTCCTCGTGCGGACACCTGTCGGAGAACTCGCTGTAAGCCCTTGTATGTCCGCCCGATCATGCAGCCCAAGCTCGCGACAGTTCGTACGCGCCGCATCACGCACTTGCGCACACGGGCCATGGAAGTCAGGAATGGGTGGTGGAAACGTAGAGAATCCGAACATGAAATGAGGACTTACGTACGACAGTAGCGACCCGCCGCAGACTCTGGATCATGCTCTCAGATGTCGCGCGCCGCATGGAAGACGTCTGAAAGGTTGTATCAGGTGTGTAGGCAACATGCGGCCGCGCGCGTCGCGACGCGTACTACTCGCCACAGGCGGTCGCCAAGACGGCAATTCGCTCGCGCGACTCATGCGGCCATGAAAACTCACCACACGCGCTCCGTCAGCGGTGCAGACGACGATGCGAGCGCGATGAACACGCCTCTTGCGTGTCGCTCACCGTATGCGCAGCTGCATTCCCCGTGTGCAAGACTATCGGTCCTAGTCAGCATTAGCCTTGACTCCTCAAAACATGGCAATTACCTGGAAACTGAACTCGCATGCGCGCAGACGTATGCTCGCTCTCGTGATGACATCCCTGTTCAGCATTGCCAAGATGTTGCGCGAGTGTGTATGGCTGCGCGGCGGTGCGCATGCGATGCTCCCGTCGATCCCGCATGTCCGTACGAGACGTCGCTCGCTCGCGGCTCCGTCGGCGTGGTCTGCACGCACTTCCCCCGTCAGTATCACATACTCTGGCCCTGTACACAACAAATCGCATACCGTTGTTTTGACAGCTCGGGCGAGACGGTTTTGATGCGTATTCGTAGCTCCCCAGTCGTTTGACGTCGCCCGTTTCGTCCGCCTTCGATGCACTGATGTTGTTCGCCTGTTTGTCGAGCTGCTGATGAACGTAGATATGTGTCTTCGCGCGCTGGCAGAGAAATAGGCGTCAGAAACGAGGACCAAGAAGAAACACCGAGCTGAACTGATCTAGTACGTACCTCGACGCGCCCGAGGTCCCTCAATGGTTTCTGTCATCTCCGCACTTCCTGGGAGCCAAGACGTTGCGTTCTAGCACGTACCCGTTGACGCTGCGTGGGCAAGCTCAATCGCGCGCATGCTCGTGGTCGCGGTGAGCTTCGAATGGTCCTCGAGCGTGCTCAGCTCGAGCCTTTGACCGCAGCGCGAGACTCGCGTTGTACGCGTCTTACGCTCGTGTCGCCTGGCAGCATGAACAACGCAGCCCGTCGCAACGTTGCCTGCTGTTGCGACAGCACTACACAAGGACAGCCATGGCGTTTGTACCTGCCGAAAGGCAGATACAACGTTTCCCGCGAGGCGTGATAGCCCTGTGCAGAGTACCGAACCCGGCAGATAGAAAACGAACCCGTACGTACCTGCGCGAATAACACAACTCAGCGTACGTGCGAGCTACCTCTCCGTCAGCAACGAGGAGCACGGACGACTCGCAGCATCGTCCGAGACGCCTCGAGCGGACAAGGCAAGGTTCCATTGGACAGGAATACTCACCGTTCGTAAGACGGCCAGGACTCGAAGGCGGCGAAACGACCGGATTGCGTAGCAGGCGAGACGGCGCGGGCTGTCATCCTGGAACCCGCGCCAATGCCCTTCCATGCACACCTGATCGCGCGAACGACCCGACGTCTGCTGGATGCCTAGCACCGCGACGCGACCTCGGGCACCCTCGACTGTTAAGCGGGAATTAGTAGCAATGCAGAGACATGTAACGGTTCCTGCGTACTGTACATTACTCGCATCCTCCAAGTTCGAGTCCTGCGCGACGTCCAGGCGGGTTTGAGAGGTGTGCGTGATGCACATGATGTGCGCTACCGCGCGCGAGCGTATTGTTGCGGCGCGCGAGGCCACACCATGCCCATTCCTGCGATTCCTGTTGTTCAGTGCAGTTTGATCGCTTCCCGCTGCTTGTATAGCGACGCAACGCAGCCTGGGGCACTCGTGAATCCTAGACGGGCGCGGATGAGTCGCAGATACAAGGACATTGAAAAATCAGAGCTCACCCATGCCAGATCCTTTGCATCCCTGCGCGGACAACGTCCAGACGGCACAGACATGAACGCGCGATGCACATGCGGATGCGCTACGCGACGCGAGCTCGTTGCGGATGTGCGCGAGCTCGTTGCGAATGTGCGCGAGCGTGTTGCGAATGTGCGCGAGCTCGTTGCGAATGTGCGCGGGCTAGGCGCGTCGCTCGCCGCGCTTCGTGCACGTTCGATGCAGCGAGCGCGTCCTACGCGTCCAGCGCTGCATGTTCCGCGCAGAGTCCGGCGCGATGGGCACGTACTTGACGTCCCGATGATCCAATGGATGCTTGCATGCTTCGCTACAAGGCCGTTGAGCCGCGTCGGGACTAGTGCGCATGAGCCTGCCAAACGGTGGCGAAGGACCTTGGCACTTACATGATAAGCGCGCCCGACGCGCGTACGCAGATGCATGTTCACGGGCCTATAAAATGATGTCCCGCGAGGAGACATTGGCGGCACCCCCGCGTCCGGTAGCCCCGCTCTCCTGACGCAGCTCCAGCAGGTCCTTGCGCCTCCGTTGTCGCGCTCTCTCCGAAGAGATGCAAACGGCGAGCATTCCGGGTGCCCTTGAAGCGGGCTGAGTTCTTGCTGTGCAACGCGCTGAAGAGGTCAGTAGTACGTTCGTTAGTCGACAGCCGTACGCAGAGCGACCACGAACTTACCTGATCGTCTCTGGCTCACGTCCGGCGCGATTCCGCGTGCTTTCGTCGACGTCGATGTTGGCGAGGGGGGCTCAGCGGGGTCGCGAGCGCGATGAGCCACAGCCTGTCCGCTCTGGACACGTAATGTCGTGCCAAGGAAGGCCCGGGTGCTGGGAGCAGTGAGAACAGCGAGTGGGATTGATGAGGATAGATGTGAGGACGTTGAGATTGCGTGCGGAGGACGAGACTGGGGGCGGATTGCGGGAGAGTGGGCAGCAGGATGGAGGCGAGAGCCACGACGCGACCTCGAGCACCTTTGACTGCCGAGCTAGAATCGTGAGCAGGAACGAGGAGAGGCGGGCATAGACAAGCGACGCCTGACGAAACTCACCATTCTCGGCCGTCGAGCCCTCGACGAAGGGCGTCCAAGCAGATTGAGGAGATGCGCGGGAGCCTGTTGTGACCCCGCGCGAGTGGACACCGTGCCTGTCCATGCAATTCCCGCCCATGCGTGCGAATCACTTGCTTCTCGCTGCGCGTGTAGCAGCGCGTTGCAGTCCGGGGCATTCATAAGTTCTAGACAGACGCAGATGAGGAGATCGAAGCGTCGATACTTACCGACCGGTGAAAGATAGTCTTCTTCCCACATCCTGGGCCGTCCAGCCACGCGCGGGGAACGTCCAGGCAGCGGCGAGATGTGCGTGGAATACACATACGAATGCATTTCGCGATACGAGCGCGTTTCGACGTTGCGCGCGAGATGGCTCGCTCGCGCTTCATGCACGTTCGATGCGAACGCGTCCTAATCGTGTGGCGTTGGATGTCCTGCGCAGAGTCGGACGCGATGGGCACGGCGTCGCGATGGTTGAACGGGTGGTTCAATGCTCCATTACGAGGCCGTTGTGCGGTGCCTGGACCGATGAGCATGAGCCCGCCAGACGGTGTCGAACGGGCTGGACACCTGGCGCCTGCACGCAGACGGATGTTCACGACATTCTGTGAGGAGACTTGGCAAGCCTTCGTTTCCCGCTGGATTGGAATGGGATCTTGATATCCAGCACTCGGCGAGCGGGATACGCCCTTACAAGCAGACTGTGCGCATAGCTGAAGAGGTCAGTGCTAGATGGCGCATGCAAGACTGCGAAAGAGCTCACATTATCGTCTCGGGCTGATTTCCGCGCGAGAGGCAAGACAAGGCGATTCGAGATGGTCGCATTGGCGTCGACATTGGCGATGGAGGATGGGCTACAGGCTATCCGCTGTGGACGAGGAGTGTCGCGCTTCAGGTGCAGAACGAGGGCAGATGGAGGGGAGACGGCGGGGTGGGGGCGGCGAGAATTGAGCGGGCAAGCGTGGACGAGCGAGTTTGGCAGAGAGCGAGGGCAGAGCAAGGGACAGGCGAAAATGAAAATCAGGGCGAGCGATGACGGACATTGACGTCGACGCACGTCCGAACGAGGCTGTGCTCCCCAGGCCAGTCCTCGTGAGCGCCTTCGAGTCTATGTTAGCGAATCATATAAGTAAGCTCGCCCGAGGACCGTCGCAGCGATACCCTTCTCTTTTGTGGCGGCGGCACTCACTCTGTAGGGCGATTCAATTGCGCACCATGGCAAGCGGTAAGTCGTACTCAGTCATATCTGGATATCGAGCGCTAATGCCGCGGTGACGAATATGTAGATCAACGTAGTCGAAATGCCCTCCTTTTTGTAGCAACGGCTCTGTACACTTCATCATGCCTCCCAAGTGCTCATGCGTATTGCTATATTGACGGGTATGTGTCCTTTCCTCTCCCTGTGGACCGAGTGTGATGGTGTTGTGCATGTCTGCGGATGCACAGCCTCATCAAGTTCGACCACTTCGATACTGGTATCCTTGGGTCACATCGCAAATCGAGGATTTCATGTTTCATTATACACAAACGTCGATAGAGATACCGGTTCAGATGGGGATCATTGGCGCCGCAGATAACTATGCTTCTCGCTCCACCTGCCACTTGGGGACAGGATGGATGGCAGAGCGACTCGGAGGCGTTGCAACGGTTCCAGCATGAGGTTGTAAGCCTCAGAACTATGCGACCACCACTGTCCGTTGCATTGTGCGGTGTGCTGTTCAATCCTGAAGTCCTGTGGTCCGGGTTTGATCCCGCAATGTGACACCGTGTCAGCGTAGATGCGTATTCCTGACACTTGCATGCAGATTTGGTGTAGAACGGTGCACCCTGTCTACCGGTGTACGCGTCGGGATTGCAATAGCATCAAGTAAGTGTTCAGAGTGACTTGCCGATGAATACAACTGATCCTAGTTTGGCAGTCGTTGCATGCCTCATCGTCCTCATTGTCATTCGTAGCATGCGAGGCCGTGCGACGCGACGTACCAACTTGATGTATGTTGGAACTACACCGGCCAACGGAGCAGTTCCCCCTCCGGGGCAGGCACCTCCAGCATACCCGGCACCTGGGCCCAACGGCTACTACAATGCCACACCGGGCACAGGCTATGCTCCTCAATACCCTCCTCAGTCATACAACCCCCAGAGTCCTTACACTTCGGTAAGTCAAGAAGTCGTGATGTCGCGTCGCTGATGAATGCTGACTTCTGCTTCCCAGCCTTACCCAGTCCCGGGTAATTTACCACAGTATGCGCCGCCGTCCGGTCCCCCGCCCGCCCAAGGTGGTCTGCCGCAGTATGCCCCTCCCCCTGGTCCTCCCCCGGCGCAAGGTGGACCGCCGCAATACGCTCCTCCCCCCGGTGCCTCTCCCGGCACGGAGCAGAAGGAAGCGGTATGAACCTGATCAGGGCAATCATATGGCTGACGTAGGGTGCTGGTCGAGTGTTGGAAACAATTTACCCCGATGATTTTGCTTGTTTCGTTCGCGAATTGTGTCTCCTCCGCTATGCTACGACTACATTGAATTCCACAACACGATTTGCGGTATCATTGACGCGGGCATCGACTGTTCGACACTTTATGGCATGTTGTATGAACGCAAGAAGCGTATACCTGAGAAAGACCGCTTTTGTTCCGCAGAAAGGGAAGGGTTG
>JAPEVG010000196.1:0-63765 GCA_029747595.1 Trametes cubensis | reverse complement strand
AACTCTTTAGCGAGCGCATCCCGGCAGCCTCGTTGACGTCGTAGGCGAGCGCACTGGCAGCTGTATCGCGGGAGCACCCTTCACAAGCCCGGCATAGTGATACGCCGCGAGATCTCGCGCGGGTAAGTGAGTTATTCATCGGACCCTAAGCTAAGGCTGATGTGTGCGATTACAGGCATCGACTCGGGTCGCGGCGAACGTGTCAATTTAGCTCTTGCGGTTCTCTTTTCTCGCGGGAGCCTGGGCCATGGCAAACGTTAACCGGTGCGAGGCTGTGACGACCTTTGGGATTCCTGCCGGGAGAGAGAGTCTGGTACGCGTTCTTGCCTGTATGCGGCCAAGACACGAACCGGCCTCTGTCGAACGTGCACCCTTCAAGGCCACCTTACGCTCGCAGTTCCGCCGACGGCACCCTCGTATTCTTGGTTAGAGTGTGCTGCACCATCAAGTGGTACGTTCCTCTGTCAACTACTGCATCCGTCTCGACGTCGCCGCGTTGCACATCCGTATCGCCACTGCCCCAACCCATACTGTGCGCACAATTCGCCCCCNAGCGCAGTCTGCCTACCGTGCGGTGAGCAAGCAGCATCGTTCATACTTGCCTAATCGGTCTTATTCGGATACGCCACAACGCTGTCGTGCCACGCGACAAGGGTCCACCATGGACTCACCGCCTAGGCTAAGGCTGGTGGCATCACTCGCGCCGCTTGCACGTCCGTATGTCAGACCGTATCTGCTGCTTATACCGCCTATCGGCTGCGCAGGAGACGTACGAAGGACGTTGAGAAGACGATGGGTGGCCTCCTTCCGATGTTCGGTGTCTGCATTTATCCCGTTTCGCACGCAGGCTACTGTATTAGGCGGGGGGCGGCTGTCGAGTCTCGAGTCGAGCGTGACGGATCTAGTGCAAATCAGTGTGGTAAGCCCGCAATGGTTAATTTTAGTATCGACAAGAGCTGCGTAGTCCACATTCTAACCTGCGTTTCTCAGCACTCGACGCCTCCCGCAAGTAGCACTGAGAAGAGACCTGAATCGACCTCGTCATTGCTGTCCTAAGCTCTACATAAGCCGAACACGAAGATGTGTACGAGTCGCAGTGATGACTGTATGACGTCGCCGTTCGTCCACCAGCTTTGCTCTGAGGCAGAGTTCGCCGTCTCTTCTTTGGCTCGGACATCGATTCTGTTGCGGATGCTCGCTCTGTCCTCATGGCGCTTCAGATGGGCGATTCTCGCATACCTACTCCCACAGCACTCCAGTCGATGGGAGTTAAGAACGTACCATAAGTGAGTCCTCTTCGCTGCCCTCACGACTTTCTGATTCTCGAGCCGATGTCCCAGAATTGTAGCATATACTCAAGGGGATTTGACTGCCCGAGATTGCCACCATGGTTGCCCGTTACTCCGATGGTGTGCATGGTCCCGGGAATTCAATCGCCCCTTATTGCTGGACGTGTGCTTGGTCATTCGCCTGAACGAGCCTTCGAACGGGCGCTCCGTCGTTTCTACAGTGGCCATTGGCCGTGGACGCGGTCACCAGGAGCACATCTTTCTCGTGTCGCGGCCCAGTCTCAACCCCTTTCCGAGAAGCCTATTCCGACTCCAGGAGCTACTCACAATGGCATGCGATCGCGCCCATGCCGGCGCATCCCTCGGAGCTATTTGGTCAGCCTCTACACAATCTCTCAAAGCTCATGAGAGCCTTTCTCACATTGCCGTTTGCCAAGCTTCGGCGACATCTCAGCTATCTCCTCTCGCGCGCCGTCGTCAACCACCGGCGAAGCGGTTGCTTAGTCGTTCCCACCCGCGCAGGGCCCTCTCTGCGACTTCAGATCCCGTTCGTCTGGAATTCTGCCGACAGTACGCGCATATCCTCTTCCGTTCTGTTGCGATGATGTTCTCGATGCGCCGGCAGCGTGACACCCGGCGGACAAGCGTCAAGCCCCCGTCGGCTCCGACTGAACGCCTTGCTCCGCTACTCCGATAGCCGACTCATTGACGTCGTCCTGGGACCTCGGTCCTCGATCATGAGAAGCGACATGGGCGATCGTTCGTTCACATGCGCCTACAGTGCGGAGGGCGGGCTACTGCTCCCCTCCTTTCTCCGCATCGTTGTGCAGTCGAGAGCAGGCCTAGGTGATACACTGGTGGCGCTGGGAGCTCATACCGCTACCTCGCAACTTCGACATGGGGAAAGCTGGGGTGCTGAGCTGCAATCCGCTATTCAATTCGCGACTGTTCATTTGTAATTGGCCCGCGGCAAGAAGTCGTTCGACCTTCGCGCATATCTGAAAGAGCATAGGGTCCGATCCCTGTTATGTTGTGCGTGCAAGTGAGGCGAAGAATCGAGGGTCCCTGCGTAATCCTTACCCAAGGTATTCCGTCTCCGACATCCGCACAAAGCGTCCGGACGTCTTCACCACTCGCCACTACTGCGACGAATTGCAGGGCTGCAAATTCGAGGGCGTCAGGGATGAGTCGGCCAAGGTCCGGGATGAAAGGTGTGTGCACAACGCCGCTGTGCTGACCGCTCACTTACTACATCCTTCTCCACTCAGGACCGCGTCACGTACAGTTGCGTCTTTGCGTACCGCGTACCAATTCAACTGTGGCTATCAATCAAACCCACTTTCTAGGAGTGCGCCCTGGACGCTCCTTATCTCTCTTCTCGCATGCCGTGAATACGGGGCGATGGTCGCAGGCACATCCTGTCCTCGTCATGTGTTGCCTGCATGGTTTTCATATCCGCCCTCCGAGTCCGACCCGCCCTGCGCGGCTGTCAAGACAGAAGCGTTCCCATACTCCGCAAGCCACCGTGCGTCAGCCCGCCGCCACATTCGTCCCAGACGTCGACGGATCAACCATCGCTTCATGTGGTTGGCCACTCAGTGGTTCAGTGTCTTCTGGCGTCAGATCCTATCTTACCCACGACGACGCCTACACATGGAACTCGGCCCGGGCAACCAAACCTCCGGGATACACAAACTCCGTCAATGGTCGGCGTATACTACAAGCCTTGTTGTTCCTCCTTCCGTACGTGAAGTCAGCAGTGGACCGTCTTCCCCGCCTGTAAGTTTTGCTGAACTCGAAGACAGCTCATCCACATACAGGATTTGTGAGATAGACTGCTGCCCCTAACGTCGTGGTCTTCGATGGAAGACGACCGCGCCGGAACATCAATAGAAAGCACGAATTCGTTCCATACGTTACCCTGAACCATTCAATCGAGTAGCGTCCTGGATTAGGCGGCCGTTTCAAGGTTATGTCGGACCAGTGAGCGTGCGCATCACGTCCACTCGAATCCTCGTACACGCTCGACGGAGCGCCGCGAGCAATAACCCAAAATGACCCATCCTCCCTTCCTTCGAAATTACCCCTGGCTTCTGCCATCTCTCTTGTTGAACCTTCCTCGGCGCCAGCGCGCTTTTCTCCACGCGTCCATCAGGTTGTTTGCCTCCAGCGCTCTGCTAACAACAGCATTCCGTTCACAGGGGCCAATCGTCATCCTCGCGTGGACGGCGGTACGAAACCCCAGACGCCTTGTCGTTGAATCAATTACCAGGTCGACGCCCGGGGCGTGTGGCCACACTAGCCCTGCGGTGAGGTACGAGCCTGGAAAAATATGTCGTGACCGCGATGCGCGCTCCCCGTGCGGGTGAAGACCGGGTGTGTCGGGCTGCCTGGACCCTGCTTGGCGGGTGTTCGTGCGTAGAAATATTCTGGCTGAATCCTTTCTCCCTTCAGTAGCCGTGGCTCTTCTGGACCACCTCGAAGGCATCTGCAATGCGACGGGAGCGGATCGGGCTGGGAAGGTGATGGAAAGGCTCTCGCGTCGTAGCTTGATCCCGCCGGGTAGCGGCTGCGGTTCAGTGTCAAGACCCCGTGGATGCACTCAGAAGGGGCGGGGAACACGACTGGGAGGGCAGAGAAGTGTCCAAGGCTTCTTGGTTCCTGGGGGCGACAGAAGGCACGCCGCTCGATCGTGAAAATTACAGTAGTTCGAACACTACGATGGGCTGAAGAGCATTCCCCGAAATTTGCGACGAGGACGCCACCGTGTGGTAATAAGGCCGTGTTCACCCAAGGCAGGCGAATAGCCTTCAGCGCAAGCTCTAAAGACGCGGTACGAAGCAGTCAACTCGTTATGTAGACCAGTCACGCTCATGCGCCTGTCACAGACACCAGGATGGGAGCTGCGATCTGACGGCCCTCCGGCGAGAAAGGACCTTAGCCTGGCCTGGGCGGCACGCGTTACTTGCGAACAGTTCTCTTGCTCCACTTTGGCAGAATGCACTCGAAGCCGATCTGTACCAACCGACTTTGGCAGGTCTTGTACGAGGCATATCCAAAATGCGACTTCTGCTTGGTAGCGAAGTTATGCCTAATCCATCGGAGCGCCCGTGGTCGAAAACACCCTACAAACTCTGCGGAGGACGTCGAACTGGACGGTCTCGTTCTGACGGACATCTTGACGTCGTCACTCGGGCGCTGGTTCCTCCCTGCCACGGGTTCTGTACGTAACTCTGAGCCATGATTCGGCCTAGGCTCATGCTCCCGTTCCCAGCGCATCGCTCAGAGCATCAGCTCACGTCCACCGCCATGGTGCTCCATGCAGGGTTGCGTTTGGTGGAGTTTCATGAAGCCTGTTCGGGACACAACCGTGCCCCTTACCGCATACTCGACGGTCGAGAAGGTTGCAAACGCCGGTCATCCCGTAAGGTGAGCATCTGTCTACGCCAAGAGTTTGCCTTGTATTGCTGTCCGCATGGTTCGTGAAGCCGTTCAGCACACTCGGCTGCCTCTACCCGTCGACACCGTTGACGCATGAGGCTCGTCGGCTCACTGCTCGGCGGGATACGAGCTTGCCTTTTTCGAGCACAGGCGTCCCGGCCTTCTGGTTATTAACGGTAAAGTCTACTCCAGCCATCGCCGGACGGTCGGAATCGTACAGATCATGATAGCCTGTGAGGATGCGGCCTTGTCGCCTCATTGAGGGCCGATATGCCGTTGTCTCTGCCCAGCAGCCTGACAAGCGCGCACCCATATTGATATGCTCCCATGACCAGGTAGTGGCCAATAGTGCATTGTGCGATATGTCTACCGGCGCAGAGGCACCGGTGGCCACGACCGCTTCTTAGGGCTCTCCGCTTGTGCTATCCCATGACTGACGACGCAATTCGCCATCAGGGTACAAGTGGACGAGTGCCCTTTCTAACACCAAGGCTTCTTCGCCCTCTGCATCCGGCCAGGTGGCGGGGCTGTTGCAGGGCCTCTGCTGAGCGGCCTGGCCATGCAATCGTAGGTCCGATTTGGGCAGTCGCGTTCCGAGGGGCGTACTCTGCCCGCTATGTTCAGAATGCCTTCCCCAGAGACATGGGAATATGGGAATGCCACTGCCCTAGACGAGCTGAGAAGCCCCTGTGTAGGCCTTGACTTGCGCCGCGACCGTTAACGTAATTAGCGCACGACGCCAGTTGACGACCGCGTTCCTGTCCAGCTTGAAGCACTGTCTCCCTCAAACACAATTCATTGGCTCGCCTGCCGCCTTCATATTGTTGGAGGATCACTGGTGAGTATTCCAATCATGGCATTCCGATCAATCTTGCGAAATTGACTATTCTACTCACTCGCTTCCGCACAAGTTTCGCGCAGTGGGGCGTAGGTGCTACGAGGCCATTCACCGCTGCCTGGGAATAGGACCCTGCTCTGCGCCCGAAGCTCCTTATCTCTGCGTCTTTCATCGACGTTCCCGCCGCGCTTCTCCCGTCTCACATGTCGCAGGTGAACGCATGCTGCGCCGGCTACGACCTCGACGTTCAACGCTCACTCCGTGCAGTCCAGTGGTCAATTTTATACAAATTGAGAGGAGCTTCGCAGGCTTCGCTGTCATCGGAAGCCACAAGAGAAAGCCCTCCATGCACTGGTACGGAGGCTCCGAGCACACCGAGCACTGAGCGTTTCCCTAATGAGAGGCTTACGGCGTTGCAGCTGCGCTGGTGCTTCCAATTGTACGTTTGTCTCGTACGCGCTGTCGGTGATGTCTGAGCTGGTGCTGATGTCTTCTCGCTGATCGTCCGATCAGCTCGAATACTAGGCCCTCATGAGGCCTTTCCCACGTCGGAGTATTCGACTCAATCATCCAAGCGGCAATGTGCCTGCCCAGGGTGCCGCCGTGCCGACGAGGACCGTGCCATCCTGCTGCCGTCTTCCCGTTGAATTTTGCCAGCGTATTTTACGTCTGGTCAGTCATTCTCGCCCTAGACAGCCCGCTGGGAGGCAGGCGTCCTATTGGCCGTTTAATTGTTTGACTGCGTAGCGTCGAATGCCTCAAGACTCATGACCACGCTGATTCTGTGGAAGAGGCCGCGAAACTCAGCAATTCTGGTCAGGAGGTGCCTGAGCACAGCATTCACTCATTTATCTTAGTACTGCGTCGTATTCCATCTCATCTCGGAACCGACTGCGGCCAATAGGGCCAACGGCGAGTCTTGAGGCATGCCGCAGACGTTCTGGACCGAAGTTCGAGTTTCGCAATTCTGCGAGTAATAGCCCGTGAGGGACGGGGTAGCCACTGCCGGAAATATCTTGAGGGTGATATGATGAGAATCAGATAGGTATTCATGCTGTGGGTATCACCGCGTCCGCCGTGTCCGTACAAATACAATTGCCATACAAAGGAACCCGAATCTGCAAGACACCGAACACGACCACGATAGACGGAGAAGAATTCATGCGTGGCCTTCACGAGGTTGTCGCTAGCGTCTGCTTCCGGACCTCGTCGTATCGCGCACCCTCCGCTTCGGCGCGTTCGATGTGCTTGACCAACTTATCTTCGCGCGATTGCAGCCGCTGCTCCATGCCAAGGATCATCAGTCGGACCTGTTCGAGGTAAGCCATGGTCGCCTCAGTGTTGACGCCTTCTCCTTTAGGAGATGCCGCTGGAGGTGCAGTGGAGGATGGTGATGGCGCCGATTTCCCCGGACTGATGAGGCTCGAGGCACGAGCATGGAATGTTGATGTGGGAGTTGACAAGTCCAAGTTGGTCTGGAAGAACGGGAGATGCTGTAGGCCATAGATGCGATGCATACATTTAACAGAGCTTACCTGCCAGTTCGCCCCTGCAAGCTTCTCTAGCTCACGCTCAAGCATCTTCTCCCGGGCCTTCCCTCTATCCGTCGTGGAATGTGTGAGTGATAAGCATATCTGGAGACAGAGCGAAGCATACCTCTCAAGCTCCGCCATGCATCGCTCGTTCTCTCTCTGTGTTCCCTGTAGCAATATCTCCAAGTTGGTATATTCCTTCTCGAGTGCCTGAACGGTCTCTAAGGGCGGTCGTTGAGCGAGTTGTGCCTGCAAAGACTGTATTTGCACATGGAGCTACGGCCAAATGTGTCACCTCAATACGTTGATATCAACCATATGAGGTTTGCGCGTTGCATACCTTGTCGCATTCCCGGTCCTTTTCCAGCAACTGCCTCCGCAGGACGTCCTCCACAGACTCATCCTCCTTCAAGACACCAAGATCGTCTGCACCAGGAGCAAGCGACGACCGAGCATAATGTCTGACACTTTGTGCACGGCGCATTTTCAAGCAGGTTCGCAGTAGATGTGTATATGATCGAACTTCGAGAGCGTCGCGAGCGCAATGGATTGAAGGAAGCTTAGGCACTCGGTTCAGCCACTCGGCGTCGAGAGGCAAGTTGAACGCGTGGTGTTGCACGTGATTTGCCACAGGCGCGCTTGATTGAGGCGCGTCGCGATGGGCGCTTCCGCTGCTACACGCGTCTCATGCACTTACTTACTGCTGAGCCAAAGTAGAACTAGAACTATACGTTCACTCAAGATTGCATGTTACATTGATGCATCAAGAGTAGATATGTAGCTCTGCACGAGACGCTACTCCGAAGCAGTGGGCTGAGCGTGTCCTGAAGGGATGAAATTATGCACAGATATGTTCAAGACAACTACTCAAGGCTGTTTCAAGGCGGATGCGATAGCACGGGTCCTGGTAGTCTCTGGCCGGTGATATGGTGCCGTAGTGCTGCGGCCAAGACTGCGGTCCATCAGACAATGCCAACGCTCTCAAGACTCAAAGTCACTTCTGTGCACGATCTTGCACGATCCGAGTTTCCGCAACTTTACCAGAACCCGCGCGCCCTGCTTGCCGAACGGTACCCCTGAGTTGGTCGGTCTCCCGGACAACGACCAACAGAGTAGTTAACTCCTGATGGAAGTCTAAGCTGGGAACCCAGCGGTACACCCTGAGTTAGTGTTCTGAAGTCCTCATTTGGAGTTGAGTACACACGACGAGATTGCAAATCCAATTTGCGCCATATCGAGACGAGCACTCGAACAGGCTCGTGCATCCTATTTGATATACAGCAAGTCGCCGTCCTCCGATGCTCGACAACTCGAAGACTCTGGTTGAGCACACGGGACGCGACGTCAAAGCCATAGCCCCGTCATCTGATTCGCGTTCAGTAACGATAAACGGCTTCGAGAAGGATAGCTACCAAACATCCACCGACCATAGGTGCCACGCAAGTGCGTCTCCGGTGAGATTCGCGAATGTGCCGACCTTCAAATCGGCGATGAAGTCTAAGAATCAGTGCCGATCGGTTGGCAGAGGTGGCAAATTAATCTCTAGATATAGCAGTTTTATCATCTCACGCTTCAAATCAAAGGGGCCGCATCATGAGACTGGGCGCGCGGATTCTCTCTGCATAAACTCCTACGTCAGTATCTTCCCAGTTTAATATCATGCGTGAGCGGTATACGTACACGGCACGTCTTCTTGTAGCAGCTGACATCGTTCAGAGTTGCGGGCGGCGAAGAACGGTGCGCCTTCATCCAGTTATTCAAAATAGAAAGCGCACCGATGGGTCATTGTGTGTACACCCGGGTAGTGTCGTTTGCCCTTGTAAGCATATCATGAGTGGTTCAGAGAAATACACCGCTGAAAACCAATGCATAGCCTAAACCAATACATACTGAAGGCCAGAATGGTGGAAATATGCCGAGGGGGCCTGGGCGCGGTTGCGGACTGCTAGTATATGCTTGATCAGAGTGGAGGATTATTACTTGCACAGGCCACGCATGTACTTTGGTGCCGATTCATAGGACCACCATTCGGTGTTCTCGAGTTAGTACACAAAAGGCATGAGGTGTCGCCCTGGACAGGGTCGTGGCCGGCCGCAAGATGCTTGAGCAAGTTGAAGAGGCGTCCGGCGCCTCCACCTGCGCGTGATGCGACATCATGTACGTTGGTTGCTTAGCGCTCGTTTACAGGCTAGTATCGGCGACTTCTCATATCCATCCAGCAAACATCTAGCGAGGAGCCGACCTGGAATCATGCCCTATGTATTAGACTTCTGGACTTGCACAGGGAGGTCGTCTTTACCTCGGTGTATCACACCACCTGTAGTACTTCCCTCGCTTTCGAGATGCGGAATCAATGCCTAGGTTCATGCTATCATACTATACGTTCGTCGCTCGTGGCTTTGAGTCTTGATGATGGACAACAGAGCAACGCCGAGTAATGATAACCTGGTGCTAGAGTACTTTCTTTTGCAACAGTTTTCTGACGTTCACTTTTTTTTTTAGTATCCTGCGTATTACTCCGTGACTGTTCGAACAACAGATGCGACTCAGGAGGCTGTTTCCATGCATCCGGTATGCGTTCTAATCTGCCGGTATAACATCTTATATGGCTGAAGGGTTGTCACCGTAGTTACAGGAATCAAAAATTGCATCCCCAGGTCGCACGACACGTGTGAGTGACCCGGACGCTACCGACCGTGAACCAAGAGGACAATGACCTTACTTGCCTCAGGCACCTCACCGACTAAAAGGTTTGCTTCGTGTAAGTGAGACTTACGTCTTCGGATGTTGTTCTCGGGGAACTATGTTCTATGAAGGGCGCGTCCGTGGTGAATCCGCTTCCCATGGTCCACGTCACGATGGCTGGATCTGCAGGTACCGCTAGCTCTGGAGCTAGTTCCTGAACATTGACAGCCTCCGCCCCCCNAGGAAGCGCACTAGCCCCGGGCCCGCATATGCTGCCTATATTGACGGAGTCGTACCCGGTTAGCCCATGTCTAGGTGCGGTGGGAATCAGTCCCTTGAACTTCAAGGAACGTGCATGGAGTTCTCAACGACACTCAAGGAACGCTCCCTGACGAGATATGCCGTATGTGTGCCCGCCACCCTAAGTCCTAGCCTCTACTTAATCGCCCGGCTGGAACTTTGCTTAAAATGCTTGTCTTTGCCGCAGGTACTACAAGGGTTTTGGGGCCGCACGAAGCTGTATGATGACGTCACGGAAATATGCAGCTTGAAGCAGAGTGGCACCCGTCTTGTAGAATTGTGGCAAATTGAAGAACTGGAGCACTCGGTAATATGCGTACCGCTCGCGCTCCTCGTAATCAAGTGCAGCCACACTCACAGAACCCTTGACGTAGAAGAACCCTCAGACGCTGTCATCGACGTGGTGAACAAGGCAAGAATACCATTCGCTACAGTAAATTGTGGGACGCCAGCGCCCGTTACACGAAGACCGACATCTTCCAAAGGAAATCATACAACTATTGCTACACAGAACCATATGTCACCGCCACCATACCACCCCTCGATTGCAGGATATCACAAACGTCCATGGTATAGAAGTCTCATGCATCGTATCGATCCCGGTGCCAGCGGGTTGCAGAGACCGTCATCTCTCACACACCAAGGACTCAAAAGCCACCTAAGCAGCCCTCGTCCAAGTCGGGGGAAAACGAAGACGCCCGTCGGTTGAGATGCCTCTCGGTCCGTACAAGATTCGGCCTGCGCGGCTTCGTGCGCGGAGTCGTTCGCGGAGACAGGGGGGNAGGAACCCGCAACGGGCGGCGGAGAGCCAAAATCGGCCTTGTCTGCCGTCAAAGGGCGCCGCGGGGCTGGCGCACTCGCAAAGTGGAGCGGAATGGAGTTTGCGAGGGACGCAGACGAACTTGGGTGGGGAGGTGTCGTGACCGTCTCATCGGACTCGTCCGAGGGAGAGAGATCTTGGATGAGCGGAGGTGGAGAGGGGAGGTTGAACTCGGTAGCGGAGGGCACGTTGAGGGGCTCAGGTTTGCATGCCTCGTACGCCCGCGGGTGGAAATAGCTCCCCTTGATCATGTTGTCCCCACGACCCCTTCCACGACTCCGACTACGACTGCGCCCTCGGTGCTCTTCCTCGGAGTCGGCGCGCGGCGAGCAGACGGTGCGCTCTCCGCGGCGCGGGAGTTGGCAGACGTTGGGCGAGACGACGATCGGCGCGCGGTCGTACGTGGTGGGAGAATGCGCGGGATATGTCGCCGCTATGCGTGGAGTGGGAGGAAAGTGGACGTGCGGGGAGAACAGTGGCCCACAGTTCGAAAACGGGAGGGTCGGAGTCTTGAACGGAGACGAGTCCCGTTTAAGTATCGGATGTGGACGTGGAGACATGGTCGGGGTTGGTCTCGCAGGTCGTTTGAGCTAGAGAGTCCAGCGTAGTATCGCACAAGATGCTAGGCTGCCGCACAAGCGGGCGGCGTACGGTGCAGCCTGTGAGCTCGTAGTAGTGTCTGTGCGGTCAAGAGAGGACGTCCATGCCGATTCTCTTATACAGCGGAAATTTTGTGCGTCGTGGATCTGAAATCATGCGCGCGTGTAACATACCTGTGCCCCACGCTCCACCACGCAAGCTGCGAGAGATGGGAGATCTAAGGGAAAGTACTTCTGCGCTCCTTCCGCGCTAATGCCTGTGCCCCCCNGAGCGCGTGCGTGCATCCGATGTCCTCCGCAAGGGTATTACGCTAACTAGAATCTTCTTGGCTGATTCCGCGGCCCGGGCGGGCATATAGTGCACGCCGGAGCACCTGGCTTTGCTTCGAGGTGGAACTAGAGACATCGCAGACGCGAAGATTACAGATGTCCGGTCGTACCTAGTCTGGCAACCGCCATGCCAACTTGCGGGTGATCAGTCTATGCTAGGCTAATCCTTTCACATAATCGCATCCATCCAGTGAACTTACAGCGGAACTCTTGGGCTCAGTCGTTCTAACCATTGCAAGCAGTGAGATGTACGCCCCTGTGCACTTGGGACTTAGAGGTGAGAAGTAGCCTGCAGGTGGAATTTACGGCAACAGCATGGGAGTTGAGTCCGCCGACGACGCATCCCACTGGAGTGGAGCATCTCACCTGACGCCATCCATCTCGGTATGGTAAGCGTTATCGATCATGGTACTGCTCTGGAGGGCCAGTTTGTCCAAGTATTGCAGTGAGTGCTAGGAAATCCGTACCGTACATGCCTGATAGTCTGATCGATGTGGTCGCAGGAACGAGGGGGTCAACGTGTGTGGTGGCAGACCCACCCTGCATCACAGGGTGTGGTCCTATACAGAGGTAAGTGCGCGCTGATCGTGTGGGGTAGAAGCAAACGGATGTGGGAGAAGAAGAAGACGGTACTCTCAACTCTGCCATGGATTCAAGTCGAGCGTACTCGATGACTTCTTGGTGCTCCCGTACGGCCTACTAATGTCCCAGGGGCTGCGCCCGGGTTGCAGAGAAGACGATGGCGACGAACCGAAGCTGATAGAGCCATCGATGCCGCCGAACGCTAGCGAAGGCGTTCCAGCAGGACCGGCCAACGGGTCGTCAGGCGGCGCTGGCAACCCATCCGAGCGGAGTCCGCTTGTTCCACTACTAGCGAATGGGTTCGACAGCACGTCTGCTGAGCGGAGCGGGGCGAAGCTCGCAGGCGCTCTGTAAGCACCAAACGCCCCGTACCCGGGTGTAGGATCAGGTTCTTGCGCCGGCCATATCGAACCATCACTGCCACCGAAAGACAAAACGGGCGGACGAGAGGATGCAATGCGCCCGAATGATGTCATATCCCCCTCGAAATCGTCTGACGCATTGTGCAGAGAGAGTGATCTTGATAAAATAGAAGGCAGGTCACGGTCGGCATGAGAGCTTGAGCTTGCACCGGGCACCGGTTCGTCCTCGTGGTCGGGCGGAATAGGAGGGAGGTCGAGAGAAGGCCGCGTTTTCGGAGTTGCGGCAGGCGGAGAATCCGGCACAGGGGGAGGTGCCGATTCCGTCCTGAGGGTCGGAGGGTGTACTGGAATAGACGGCGGAGGGAAGCGCGACGGGGCAGGAACGCGCAACTCCTCAGACTTGTCCGCCTTTCCTAAGACTTCCTTGATGGCGGCAAAGTCAAACCCAGCATGCGCTGGGATTTCCGCAGACGCGAGGTCACCATCGTCCTGAGGAACAGCGGAAGGCGATTTCTCGGGTTGTGAGGGAGTTGGGGACTGTACGGAAGTCGGAGTTGACGCGCCCTCCCTCGGGGGCAAGTCGGAGTCGTCAACGCTGGTCTGCGATGATTTCTTGACATGAGCAAAGGTAGAAGCTGATGGTGGTCGCGAGACTGTCTGTGACGAAGTAGACGATTTCTTCTTCCGGCTGAACCAACCCTTCTTCTTCGTTTCCTCACCCTCCCGGATGACTACCCTATCTCCCTCGAAATCGGGCTCCTGTGATGCACATCATATGATCTCAGCACGATCGCAAGACAATTAAGCGATGTCTGAGACGTACCACTGGCTCGTCGAAGTAGTCTGCTGATACGGGGAACCCGAGCTGATCAAGTATGAGAGGCATGAAC
Source organism: Trametes cubensis (assembly GCA_029747595.1). NCBI lineage: Eukaryota > Fungi > Basidiomycota > Agaricomycetes > Polyporales > Polyporaceae > Trametes > Trametes cubensis. The sequence goes on along the minus strand of JAPEVG010000196.1, from coordinate 50,097 downwards.
GTACGGTAGCTCATGTGTCCCGCGATCTTGTCGGTGACGTCGACGTTCTCCAACCCGGGCACATCTTGCACAGGGCGCAGTCCTGCGACGGTGTTCAGACCACCGCTAGTGGCCCTGAACAGGTAATTAAGAACCCAGTCGTTGCGCGCGTAGCCGTTGACGAATCGTCCTGAGACTACCGACCGGACCTCAAGCCATGTGCGCAGTGGTGCAGTGACGGTGGCACCCAAAAGGAAGACGTCTTGGACAATACCGAATGCACCCTTCTTGGCTAGTTCTAGGAGAGCATAGAATATCACCCTAGCGCCTAAGGAGAATCCGATGAGGGTGATGGGGCGAACACCAAGATGTCGATGGAGGAGAACTTCGGCGAGGACGCTCCCAGCGGACTTTGCACGGTCCAGCGCATTCGACCAAGGATTATCGATCAGGTAGCCAAGTTTCGTCAAAACTTTACAGGATGACGCGTCAGATATCACATACACATAGAGAGGAAGGTGCTGGTCCTCACTGATAGGCCACTGCAATGCGCTCATGAGTGCTGTCATGACTGTTGCTTGTAACGCGGTCTGGGCAAGCTGCGAGAGCACCTCGCTTGTCAGAATCTTGAGCGCGCTACCAGTCTCTCGAATCATCTCGGGCTCCCAAAGGACACTGAAGACGTCTCCAACGACCGGATCAAGCACGCTGAAGGGTAAGCGTACGTCGTCATGAGGGCCGTTCATGAATCTGCATCGAGAGACAACGTTATACGAGATTCTTGGGACGATACCGGGCAACGTACCCAGACACCGTCAGTATGCAATTTACCCGCTTGTGATTGTGAAGAGGGAGGATGTCGAACGTACGGACGTTCTGTGTCCGCCGTGCCATCCCACGAGCAGCAATACCAGAACCTGTCAGTACGCCTCCTGTGGTGATTACAGCGGCGCCGCCTGTCCCGGCAAGGAAACCTGTTGTTCCCGTGATACCAATGGTTGTGAATGCGGCTCCAAGGCCTGCGCCGATGACGGGAGCGAGAAGGCCTGCAGAGAGGCCGATGACAAGACCACCACCTGCCAGCCATGCGCGATTGAGGCCAAACAGCCACAGACGAAATGTTTCCGTTACTTACCTAGAGTCGCCAAGCCCATCATCATATATCTCCGCTTCTTGGAGTTCTTCTGCGCCTCCTGTATCGATTCTTGCTGCTCCAGCTTCTCGATGCCTTCTTGAATCTCCAAGGCCTCTGTTACCCGTCGTTCAAATTTGACGACGTCGAGCCATCCTAGTCCCAGCTTCAGAGCCACACTTTCCAACAATACTCTGGATCGAGCGTCGTATACGCTGTCGGCGATCAAGACAAGGAAAAGATCGCAAAGTACGGTCCACCGAATGTCCAGCGTCACGTCTTTGTCCGCAGCCGAGAGGTGTGTGCTAACGCCGGGCATTGCTGGAGCAGAGGTTCCTTCGAGAACCTTTGAAGTCGTTTGCTGAGGCTTGGGGGGNCGGGGGCGGAGGGGCTGGAGAATAAGATGGTGGAGGTGTCGATGGCGACGATGTACTCTCCGAAATATCCGCAGAGTCCTTCGCCGCTTCCGCCTCGCGCTGCTCTGCCTGCTTGCGGGCTTCGACAGGGTCGTATTCTGGATTAGCGACTGTATGTGTAGTCATCAACGGGGGTACGAGATCCTTGGCCTTGATGCCGTGTTGCCCAAGGCTGTCGATCATCTTCTGCTCTAACGGGCTTGTTCAGCGTGAGGTCCAGTCGGAGTAGACAGTCATGACAGCAAACTTCACCTTCAGTGGCCAGTTCCATGTGGTAATACAGACGACCCATGATCTTCAAGGCCCAGAGTTCCATGCTTTGAATGGCCTTCTTCAGCTCCTTACGGTTAACCGCCTTCAGAGTGTCGACCATCTCCTTGCTGGTCAGTGCGCAGAGTCCGACGTAGGCAATACGCTGAGCCTCGGTGAGCATGTCCTTCGTCTGCTGCATCTGGCTCAGCGGTGTCATCGCCTTGTCTTCATCGAAGAGGTATCGTGTGCGGAGGTGAACTTCATCCCCATCGTCCTCCTCGTTCATTCTAAGCCGGGTATACTCGCTCTCATTCTGATCCGCCTTCGCTCGCCATTCGTTGCCCTGAAAGTCTACATCCAATACATTCCCTCTCGCGTTACCCGCACCGGCAGCAGCAGCGGCAGCGTCCTTCTTCGGCGGGGGCATGTAATGGTACCTCTTCTGGTCTTCCTCATCGAGCCCTAGAGCGAAGTCATCGTCGTCGCGGACAACAGGCATATCTTGCCAGCCCTCATCGTCGTCGTCAAATACGTCGGGTTCGATAGGGGCTATTGGAGGTGCAGAGACGACAGGCATGGAGTGAACAGGAGATAGACCTCGAAGGCGGCGAGTGGAACGAGAGATCAATGCATACCGCGTTAGGCGCTCATATAGCTCGATGCGCTGATCCGAGATGAACCTCATCGCCGAAATGTGCTGAAAGCGCTACAAGGCAGAGACTTATGGTCCAGGATTCTCTCTGTATGGACGTTCCGGCATACCGCACGAAATTAGAAATTGTGCAATGGATGCATGTCCATCATGATGATACAACAGTAATGCTAATCGCAAGAAGTACAGACCAACGGGTTCAAGACGTCTTCGTGCGAGCCTTGGCTTCATCCCGCTCTTGTGCCCTTTTCTTCGCCTCCTCTAGCTTGAGAGCAGCCTTGATCTTCCGCTGCCTCTTCCGACGACCATTCCCTCTCTTCGGGCCGTCGATGGCAATCTCCTCTTGCAGGCGCCGTTTCTTCCGAGCAGCTTCTTCTGCACGCTGTTTTTCCCGCTTCTTGTCACGTTTGCGCAGGGTAGCAGACATAGAGGACTTCAAGATAGATCCATACATAGCATGGAACTGCTCTAGATCCGATGGTTGCACCTGATGCATGTTCAGTCTAAGATCAGCCGATCTGCCAGTAGAATATACGCACGACCGTGGAGAACTTGGCGTCCTTTCCATCACTTGCTCGGACTAAGCAAGGGAATTCCGCTGACCCATCCTCAGAGGACATATGTACGTCCCCGTCCTGATGCGTTACTGAATATCGAGAGACTTTAGACAACAATACTGAATCAACAGAAGAAGACGTACATCGTTTATGGGTTAGCCATATCGACCCAGACTTTGCACTCGACTCAAAGAGGGCCGACAACTGCTTGAAGAACTAGAGATCGGTGTGAAGAAAGGTCCTATGTTGCAAAGCGGAGGCAGTACGCACTGTTTCGTTGTCGACCAGCTGCATTGAAGCTGGAAGGGCGGACCCAAGTGCACATATTACGTAATCTCATTCCACAGTGCTGTGACTTGGAGACTGTGACACATTGTCACAGCATAACTCCCAATCTAGGCGCCAATGGCGCTCGAAGGATTGCTCATTCTCGCGCAGGGCGAGTGTAATCCTCATGAGACCGCGCGCTGTGGCTGAAGCATACAAAAAGTTCGCCATGCTCTCGCTCGTGGGCGAAAAACACCTCTTCCTCGGCTTCTTCGACCGCTAGCGGCTCTCTCGCTTTTTCTTGTCACCTCACGCGGGACCTATCCGAGTCTTAGCAGGGTCTACGCAGTCATGGAGGCCTTTCCTACACCTGTCGGAGGCGCCTCTCTGTTGCTCTCTTTCAAGCCGATCAAGAAGGATATCCTCATCATAGGCGGAAACACGCTCGCTGCGAAGCGCGCATTCGCTGCTCTCGAGGCCGACGCGACCGTTATAGTCCTCGCTCGGGGAGGGGCCGCTGCCGCTTGCGAAGAATTAAAGTGGCGAGCCAACCAGGGGCAGCTCGAGCTCTACGACCTTGACGCCCTCCCATGCTCTTCTGCTACCCTGTCAGACTACTGGCGCGATGCTAAGGCGGTAGACACTTTCATTTACACTCGGCCGACACGAATCCATCTTGTCTGCATTACCGACACAGTCGTATCCCCCAAGGCCACATACCGACGCACTTATGCCTCCGCGCGGGAGATTGCCCGTGAATGCCGTCATAGACGCATTCCAGTCAACGTCACGGACATGCCAGACCTATGCGACTTCAGCTTCATGTCGACGCATCGCTTTGCCGGCGCGGACAGCGGACAAACATCTCCTTTGCAAGTAGGCGTGACGACCAATGGGCACGGGTGTCGGCTCGCCGGCCGCATACGGCGCGACATAGTTGCGAACCTGCCGAAGGAGATTGGTAGTGCGGTGGAAAGGGTTGGAAAACTCAGAGTGTTGGCAAAATCGACGGGCGGAGTAGAAGGCGAAGAAGCGGTACAGGAGCTGGACGAAGAAGGTGCACCCGATACGCCCAACGACCCAGTGCCGCAACGGAAGCATGAGGAGTCCGCCGAGGAACGAACACGACGTCGCATGAAGTGGGTCGCCCAAGTCAGCGAGTACTGGCCGGTGCGCAAGTTAGCACGCCTTACGGAGGAAGAGATGGACGCAATCCTGGACGGTCGCGACGTCTCTTCTCCTACACCTTCTCAAGGAGATAGCGAGATCTCTTCGTCTTTGCATGATCTGTCACTGGCACCCCAACGTCGAGGGCGCATCTTCTTGGTTGGTTCCGGCCCTGGACACCCTTCTCTCCTCACGGTAGCTACCCATGCTGCCCTCACGAAACATGCCGACCTCGTTCTATCCGACAAACTTGTACCAGACGCCGTTCTTGCACTCGTACCCGCCCACGTCGAAGTGCGTATAGCGCGCAAATTTCCAGGTAATGCGGAAGGCGCACAGATGGAACTCATGGAAGCTGCCGTTGAGGCCGCAAGACGTGGCTTAACTGTGGTTAGGGTGAGTAGCATGAGTGCGCGCAGGTTTGGCGTCGGACTCATCAGTGAATAGCTCAAACAAGGTGATCCGACGGTCTATGGCCGCGCTGGCGAAGAGGTGATCTACTTCCGGGCGCATGGCTTCGAGCCGGTCGTCGTACCCGGCGTTAGCTCTGCTTTGGCAGGCCCAATCTTTGCGGGTATACCAGTGACACAACGAGGTGCCGCCGAGTCCTTCATCGTCTGTACTGGGGTGGGTCGCCAAGGGAAAGAAGTCAAGCTTCCCGGTTACGAGCGTAGCCGCACAGTCGTCATCCTCATGGGCGTCGCTCGATTGCCACAAGTTCTGGATGCTCTCCAGAGCCAGCTTCCGGAGGCTACGCAACGTCGAGACGGGCACGCGTATCCCAATACCACCCCTATTGCCATCATCGAGCGCGCCTCGATGCCTGATCAACGCGTCATATGCTCAACATTGAAGGACATTGCGGCGGCGCTGGAGAGTGTTGGGGAACAAAGGCCTCCCGGGATGATCGTGATTGGATGGTCGGTGCTATCTCTATGGAATGAGGGTGACATGTCCATACTTGAAGACCAAGCCGAGCAGCGCGATGGCGACAGGCTGAGGAAGTGGCTAGGAGAGAAGCCGTGGCGGATCACAGAAGGATTGAACGCAGAATGGGAGGATTGGTGAATGGCGTTCTCTTGGATGCTTGGTTTCAGCTTGCTCTGTCGCTCTGTTGTGAATCGCTGCGCTCTCGATGTATCCATGAATCTAGTATCATGTAGCTATCCAGTGGAAACTCAACGTCAATCACTCGCCCATGTCTTCACAGTCCTGCAGAGGTACTGGCTAGGGACCAGGCTAGCACCAGACGAGCATGGCGCTTGAAAGCATGTCTGCGGACGCGTGGGTCACGTGCGACACACGCGCGACGCGTTGTGGCAGGTTCAAGCTTGAACCTGCCCACGACATACAACAAGTCTTACAGTGGCTGGACACTCTCTACACGCTCCAGCTTGTTATGCCGCCTCGAAGGTCATCTCGGACGCGTGCGTCCGTCGAACCATCAGCAGCACCCCCGAAGCGCAAACGCAACGAGCCTCAGGACGCCGAAGAGGTCGATCAGGAAGTGAAGCCAGCATCTAGGACGCGTCGATCTGTACCTGCTCAGCCACAACCAAGACGTATCTCAGCACGCTCAAGAAAATCCTTGGAAGAGGTGCAAGAGGAGGAGGAAGGGGAGCCGAGCCCACCGCCCACGAAGAAGTCGCGTCCGTCCATAGAGACTGAGGGTTCTGGAGACGAGGTGGAGGAGCCACCCAAGACGAGATCACGGAAACCCCCTTCCAAAGCCGCCGGTTCGTCCAGCGCTGCTGCACCCGCGAAGAAGACAAGAGGTTCTGCAACCAACGTAAAGAGCGAGTCCTCCGAGATCGTCCTACCGCGGAGAAAGACCGTTGCGGCTGCTGCTACCAAGAGCACGCGTTCTTCACGACGCATATCCACCATCGTGATCGACTCCGACCATGACGAGCCATACGAAGTAGACGAGAATGGAGAAGTCATCGACGTGAAGCCACCTCCGCCTAAGCCCGCGCCGGCCAAAGGCAAGAAGGGCGCGAAGCAGAAGGTGGTGTACGTGATCGACGATTCAGACGACGAGCCTCATGCAGGCCCCGCGGGCAAACGCGGCAAGTCCATGAGTCCCGTCAAAGAGGAGCCTAATGGGGAAGTGGCTCAACAAGGCGAAGAGGACGAACCTGGAGCATCGACTGCTGCGAAGGAAGAGCTCGTGGAGGATCGTCCCGCCTCATCCCATGCAGCCGAGACCGAGAAGCCAGCCAAGTCTGATGAAGAGGACGACGAAGATGAAGCAGAAGCCGAGGCTGTAAGCGCAGCTGTCCTGAATGAGGAGAACGAAGAGGATGCACAGTCAGCTATCGAGGAAGAAGAGCACTCTCTTCTCGACCCGCCGCGCTCGTCCATTCCACAACAACCAACACAATCCGCAATCCCTGAAGAACCGCAGGGTCCTAAGCCTCGCCTGGTTATTCACAAGATGGCTCTCGTCAACTTCAAGAGCTATGCTGGTCGACAAGAAATCGGACCATTCCACAAGGTCAGTTACGTGTTGTCACACTGGTGCCTCACACTGACATCTACTGTAGTCCTTCTCGGCAATCGTCGGGCCCAATGGTTCTGGCAAGTCGAACACTATCGACGCGTTGCTGTTTGTCTTCGGCTACCGAGCATCGAAGATGCGGCAGGGAAAACTTTCGGAACTTATCCACAATTCCGCCAAGTATCCTGATCTTACCGAGTGCAGCGTCGAGGTCCACTTCCGAGAGATTATTGATCTGGTAAGTTCGCTTACCGTTGCGCAAAGCTGTTACTGATCATGCCGCAGCCTGGGCCTAACGCGTTTGAAGTTGTCCCTGGCTCCAAGTTAGTTGTCACTCGCACGGCGTATAAGAACAATAGTAGCAAATATTCCATCAATGGCCGAGCCAGCAACTATAGCGAAGTGCAGACACTACTCAAAGGTCGCGGAATTGACCTCGACCACAACCGGTTCCTCATTCTGCAGGCAAGCAATGCCAACTCGCTCATCCGTACAAGCGCTTATTCCTATGTTACCAGGGCGAAGTTGAGTCGATCGCTCAAATGAAACCCAAGGCGGCCAATGAGAACGACGAGGGGCTTCTGGAGTATCTGGAAGATATCATTGGCACTTCGCAATACAAGGCGCCCATTGAAGAGGCCCTTGCCGAGGTTGAGAGGCTCACAGAAGAACGTCAAGAGAAGTTGAATCGACTCCGTATCGTTGACAAAGATCGCAAGGCGCTCGAGGCGAAGAAGAAGGAAGCCGAAGACTACCTCCGCTTAGTGAACGACCTCACTCGGGCTAGGTCGCGCTTGTGGCAATGGTACATATGGAAGTGTTTGGTGAACGAGGCACAACTCGAGGACAAGATGGTGAGGAAAACCTATTGGTTCCTGAGGAGCTGATCACTGAATGTCCTGCCATAGGCCAGGATTGAGCAAGCCTTGAAGGAAGAACGTGATCGCAATCAAGACGATGTAGCTCACGTTGAGATGCTCCAGGACCACTATAACCAGAAGTGCGAGGCTTATGAGGTGTGTCGCACCTTGACCACGCATTCGACGACATTCGCTCACGTATAGTCACAGGAAGTCAAGAAAGCTGCTGCTGAGGCTGTGAAGGACCTCGCCGCTCGCGAAAAGACCCAAATTAGTCTCGAAGAGAAGCGAAAGCATGCCAACACTAAGGCGAAGAAACTCAAGAAAGCTATCAATGACGTATGAAACTCTGGTTCGTTCTGCGAAGCGTACTGATGGCATACCTCGCAGGATGAACATGCGCGAGCCGAGGCAGACCGCACTGTTGAGGAGAGCGAAGCGAAGATCGAGCGCAAACGAGAAGAGCTTGAGAGTTTAGAGCAGGACCTCGCGCAGGCAGAAAAGGCCCTAGAAGAGATCCGTGACAGCCTGAAGGGTACGTCCTTGTCCGTAGATACGTAACACCACCACTTATATCGTTTCCTCAGACAAGACACAAGTGTTCCACGACCAGATCGAAGTCAAACAGAAGGAGCTTCAGCCCTGGGCAGCGAAGATTGACGCTAGACAGGCCGAAATCGATGTCGCTACGAGCGAACGCGATGCTCTCCAGAAGAAGGCTGAGGCTGCCAAGGAAGCGCGCGAGAATGCCGAAGCCGAGCTCAACCAGCTTCGTGAGGACTTCGAGGCTAAGAAAGCAGAACTACAAGAGCTCCAAGCTGAGAAGAACAGGAACCAGCGCGAGACGCGGGAAGCTGAGAAGGAGCTTCAGGTAAGTGCAGCGACTATCCCAGACAGTGATCAGTACTAATGCCTCAATAGGACGCGCAAGGTCGCATCCAGGGACTACGCGCCAGGGCTTCTGCCTCTCGCCAAAAAGTCGAAGAGGCGAGATCGTCACAAGAGCAAAGTCGTACCAACAACCGAGTGTTAGACAGCCTCGTTCGTCTGAGAACTGCAGGCCGCATTCAAGGTTTCCACGTAAGTTATCTCATGCACTCAGGAGAAATGATATTCACCTCGTTCGGTACCTCTAGGGTCGGCTTGGTAGCCTGGGCACGATCCCCGACAAGTACGACGTCGCTGTGTCGACAGCTTGCGGTCAACTCAACAACATGGTCGTCGATACCGTCGAGCAGGCCCAAGCGTGCATCGAGTACCTTCGTAGCCAGAACGTTGGTCGTGCATCGTTCATGGTCCTGGAGAAGATCAACAATCGCGGAATGGAGAGAATACAAACTCCTGAGAACGTTCCGCGCCTATTCGATCTCATCAAGCCGAAAGAGCCACGCTTCGCACCAGCCTTCTATAAAGCACTGACGAACACTCTGGTAGCCGAGAACCTGGAGCAAGCAAACCGCATCGCCTTTGGTAGCCAACGCCGCTGGCGAGTAGTCACGCTTCAAGGGCAGCTGATTGATGCATCTGGTACGATGTCGGGCGGTGGGGGTCAAGTCCAGCGTGGCGGGATGAGCTCGAAGCTCGCTGCCGATGCTGTATCGCCTGACGTAATTCGCAAGTACCAACAAGATAGCGAGGAAGATGCGCGGGCCCTTGAGGCGGCCCTGCACGAGACGAGGGAATTGGAGGCGAAGGTCGATGCGCTCAAGCAGTCCGCGCCGAGGTTAGACCTCGCCATCGACAAGCTCAACCTCGATATCCGCAATTGCGCCAAACGTATCTCCGACACCGAAGCTCGCGTCCGGGAGCTCAAGTGCGTCCCAACGGATTGATCTCTCTACCGCGCCACTAACTCTTTCACAGGTCACAAAGCAAACCTGATGCTACTGATGTCTCGCGCATCGCGGCTCTTAACCGGGACATTGAATCAGCAACCGCACAGCTTGAGAAGCTCCAGGAGAAGACCAGCTCCATCGAGGCCGAGATCAAGGCTCTCGAGAAGAAGATCCTTGAGATCGGAGGTGCTCGTCTGCTCTCGCAGAAATCGAAGGTCGATGGCATCCGTCTGCATATCAACCTCGCCAACGATGAGATCACTAAGGCTGAGGTCGCGAAAGCGAAGGCGGAAAAGGACCGCGTCAAGTATCAGACTGCCGTCGACAACAACAAGGCCGAGTTGGAAGACGTGCAGAACGATCTTGCTGAGTTGGAACAGCAGCTCGAAGAGTGCTCTGGGTACATGTCGCAACTTCGGCAACAGGTCGATGTCGCTCAAGCAGCGGCCGAGAAGGCCTCGGAGGATCTCGCTCAGCTTAAAGAAGAGCTTGACGAGAAGACTGAACATATTCAGGCATTCCGGCAGACTGAGGTTGGTCCTCCTTACAGTCATCATTGAATGTGAGATTTTACCGTGGCGTGCAGATGAAACTCGAGCAAGATCTTGGTGACACAAAGAAAGTCTATGCAGAAAACAAGAACACTTTAGAGCATTGGAGTATCGAGCACGACAAGCTTCAGCTCGAGGACGTCGAGTACGTTTACGATGGCACGGGCTCCTTGGCAGGCATACTAATTAGATATATAGCGACGAAGACGATGAGGTAGAGCAGCCCGCAGAGGGCGGAGAGGGCGAAGCACAAGAGGACGATGGCGAAGCTCCTGTGAAGAAGGAGGCAGGCGCCAGGAAGTCTCGAGCCCGCACACCGTCGCACGAGCTGCACACGTACACAGAAGATGAGCTCGCTACATTCAAGAAGCGCGAGCTTCTGGCCGACACTGAGTTATTGGACGGTCAGTAGTCCTGGGATGCCTCTATTACCGCCTGATACTGATGCCCTCACAGAGAGGGTCAAGAACGCGAAGCCCGATCTGAGCGTCCTGAAGGACTACAGGAAACGCGAGGAAGAGTTCCTCCGGCGCGCCGCAGATTACGATGAGATCACGGCCCAGCGTGACGCTAAGAAGGAAGAGTACGACGCCCTCCGGAAGCGCAGGCTGGACGAATTCATGGCTGGCTTCAACGCGATCTCTCTCAAGCTCAAGGAGATGTACCAAGTGAGGACTCGTGTTTCTATGGGGATGGTACCCGATTCTGATAGATGTCTGAACGTAGATGATCACTCTGGGTGGCAATGCTGAGCTTGAACTCGTCGACAGTATGGATCCGTTCTCGGAAGGGATCATCTTCAGCGTCATGCCTCCCAAGAAGAGTTGGAAAAATATCTCCAACCTCTCGGGCGGTGAGAAGGTGCGGACCGCCCCTGTCGATTGAACCGCCTCTTCTCATACTGATCCTCGTAACACAGACGCTGAGTTCGCTCGCTCTTGTCTTCGCTCTACACGTATACAAGGTATGCACACCTCGGATTGATATGGTCGTATAGTATACTAATCATACTATTAGCCCACACCCTTGTACTTTATGGACGAGATCGATGCCGCTCTTGACTTCCGCAACGTCTCCATCGTCGCCAACTACATCAAAGACCGTACGAAGAACGCGCAGTTCATCATCATCTCCTTGCGGTATGTCTTCACGGCCGAACACTCGGGCTGAAGCGACTGACACATCTCTTGTTAGAAACGACATGTTCGAGCTCAGCCATCGCCTCATCGGTATCTACAAGACCGCTAATGCTACCCGAAGTGCGTTCTTTCATCGAGTGTCCGAGACACGTCTGACAATTCTACAACCGATCCACAGGCATTTCCATCGACAACCACGCTCTGCATACAATTCCGACACCTGCACCCACCTCTGTCGCATACACATCCGTCGCGCCTTCATCTGTTGCACCCACATCCTTCGCCCCCNACGTCTGTCGCCAGCTAAACCGCCTTCGTTCTACGCTGTACAGTACCTGATCTCCGCCCCCGGGTCACACGTGCTCTTGCCGTCCGATATCATACAGGTCGATACACCCATGTCTGTTGTATTTTCTACATTACGTTATTCATTCTGTTGGATCTTGTGGATCGTCACCTCCTGGGTCGCTCAGAGGAGTAGGAAGGTATGGTGCCAAAATCTCGCCGAGTGTGTGACCGTGCCATTCTGCAACAGTAAAACCGCCTATTTGTTCTCGAGGATAGTTCGGGGGTAGTAGGAGAGGAAGTCCGCGAGTGAAGAGAGGGTGGAGGAGTGCATCCGCAGCTCGCAGTCGCAAATCCGGAGGATATACGAGCAACTTTGAGATGAGGTCAAAGCAGTCGTCGTGCTCGGGCTGCGTATCAGCTGGTGGCAGATTTGGCAGCAACCGCCGGACGTCTACAGGAGGGACTTGTACGAACGTGACCTTCTGTGCGTCTGGCAGCCCCTTGAAACCCTGTCAATCGAGTGAATGTCTATCACAGATCGCAGCGACAAAGGCTGAGTACGTACCGGCCAGGTGGTTTCATTCGGCGTACCATGCACCTTGAATATGCTGAACGCGAGACCGATCGCGCCCCGGGTTGCATCGTATAGCGAGTCTCGTGTCCACTCGACGTCTGGATCCTCTGGGCTTAGTCCCCTTGGGATCATGAATGGAGGTTTCGAAGGGGGTTGGTCCTCTCCCTCGTTCTCACCGCTCTCGTCATCATAGTATTCGTCTTCTTCATCGCCGTATGAGTGGGTGAGACGGAGGGGGGTAAAGAACTCTGCAAAGAGGGTGCCAAGGCTCCAGAGGTCGCTCGCGTAGGCATCGTAGTTGTTCGCTCCGAAGAGTAGCTCAGGAGCGCGATAGGGCCTGTTGTCTGTGTGAGTGTCAGGCCGCTGTGGAAGAGGTTGCCAAAGCATCCTACCCTGTCGCGACGTCAAAGCACATGCTGCCTGGACCCTCTGGCCATAAGTCGCGTTCGTCAGACTTTTCTGTCCACGAGACGCCGAAGTCAATGAGCTTGACGCAACCGTCCGCGGTGAGAAGGAGATTGCGGGGCTTGATGTCCCGGTGGGCGACACCCTGGCTATGAACATATGCAATGGCCGAGAGTGTCTGGTATAGGAGAGATTTTGTGACAATTATGAATGAGGATGATTGCCATGAAGACTGCTGCCCGCTGTCACCACCGCTAGGTAGAATGTGCGGAGAAAATTGGGGACAAGAGAGGACTTCGTGAACGCTGAACGGGATGAAGGGCATCCAGAAGTGCAATGTGCTCGTATGCAGTTCGTACGTGTACCCCAGTAATTCTATTACCTGAGTCCAGTTAGTGCCTGGTCGCCGAATGATCGCGGATACATACATTTGGGTGCGAGAGGTTGAGGAGTACACGGAGCTCTCTGCCGATATCATGCGGCTGCTTGGAGAACTTGGGGTTGGTTGACGCGCTCTTGATAGCTACGGGGGAGGGTTTCGAGGTGTCGCGGTACCAGCCTCGTGTTACAAAGGACACTATGCTTTCGGCAACTGTATCGAATGTATCCTACTGACGCGTGAGCTCTCCATGTAAACTGTGGTCGCGGTATGCACTTACGACGTCGAATACCTCCTCCAACAGCGGCCATTTGAGTTGCGAGTCATCTACATCGCCCATCTTCATATGCTGCCAATTTCTGGGGCAAGGCTCGTCGAGTCTAGACGACGCCTGGAATAAGAGTGCATGGCAGGAGGTTCGTACGAAGCGATCGACCGTTTACAGAGCCGCTGCTATAGGCGGAGACACCGGGCCGAGAGCCGTCGAGACCAAGTCCGAGAACATCGGAAAGCAGGGCGGCTGCGGACCCTGGAGCATCAGCTTGTCCACTCGGAAACGCGCATTTCTATACTTAACTCTCATCCTCTCCCTACCGACCGCGGTCTGGTCTCTGTACTGCTAGCACACTCTTTCATCACTACATCCAGCACATATATCCAACTTCGTATTGACCACCATGATGGACGGTGGCTGGGAGGATCACCTTCACTGGAGTTTCTTGGGCGAACATGTCCTCGTGGACGGCCTTCACCTGGATTCGGGGTGGTCGTTCTTTGTCGCATGCTGTCTCACAGCGTGCATATGCTTCTCTGAAAGGTGCGGCATATTTTATTGAACTAGGTGATGTGTAGACGGTTGAGCTAGAATACAGACTATTAACATACGCCATGAGCAAGAAGTGGAACCCCTTCGCACGAGGCCACCGTCCGTCACGGATAGGCACGGCTTTGTGGCGTGCGTTTCTCTATTGGCTAGTAACATTTGACCGTCTGTACGTGTGTTTCCAAAGCTTGGCATAAAAAGCTGCTCCTGAGTGCGTTGATTGCCAGAATGTACATGTTGATTGGCATGACATTCAGCTTTGGGTGAGCGTTGCCCTTGTGCACACAGATTGCAGGCTGAACGAAGCACTGGTCTCCCCAGTCTCATCGTCGTGGCAGTAAGTCAAGTTTACACAACGGTATACGCATAGGGTATCCAAGCTCACAATGCACACAGGTAACTTGCCTCGCGATAGGCCAATTCATCATCGAATACCTTGACTCCGCTCCAGAGCACAACCGCCACGAGTACGCAACACACCATTGACCGTCCGTCTCCGCTGCGCTCCGACTGACACATATCCACCTACCAGCTCCGAGAACGTCAAGGAGCGCCTCCTCCCCTCTCCCTCAGAGGACCACTTCACGCGCGAGCCGACGCCATCCTCCTACCCACCTGCGGCGTCCTCGCGCCCCACGACGACCCGCCCGCGGTCCAAGTCCAAGCCCGAGAGCATCTTTATCCACCCCAACGAGTCCAACATCGCCCGCGCGGACGCCGCGGCGGTCACGCTCGGGCTCTCTGGGGACACCGAGCGCGTCAAGGCGAACGTGTACCCGGCCGACGAGGACCCGTGGGAGCACGGCAAGGGCAGGGACGTCGCCCGCGAACTGCTGCTGGGACGGTGAGGGCCTGCCGCGCTGGGCTTTCTGCTGCATCACCGATACGGTTTGTTGCGACGAAACTCGCATCGCCTTTCGATGCTGTTGCTGCCAACCTGTCCTCCGATGGCGATCGCGGCGAACGTGCAGACAGCTTGATGACTTCCGTTTTCTTATCGTGCAGACCGCAGGCTCGTCTTCTGCGCTCTTGGTGTATACGGAAGTAATACGCAGCCAGGAAGCTGTTTCTCTTACTGTTACTTTCTACTTCACTTACATCTAGACTTCTGTGTTCCCAAGCAACGTAACTTATGTAGATGTATCGTATTCCCGTTTTCTCTTCAATATTGTTCAGCTTCAGCCACGTCGTCGCCCCGCTTTCGTCATCGTAACTCTCCGCCCAGTAGCCTACATGTATCAGCCCCGGCTCATATACAATACTTCACATCCTTTCCTGCCACGAAAGCCTACAGCAATGCGAGAACATTGTCAAAAGCTTGGAAACAAGATGTCAAATCCGGCCGTGTCAAGATGCATGAGATCATGATGCTTGCAGAAGAAAGTCTCGAGCTCATCGAAGCAAGATGGCCGAAAACATGGTATTACTTTCTGGTATCTCCAAGTCCATCGTCCCTTCTTCCAACTATCCCTGTACCCCTCATCTCTGTCGTCACCGCCTATCCAATTAATCACCTTCGCTCAACTTCGCCCTGGACCACCAGACACCATTCCCGCGCGCCGCGCAGGCACACCCCCACGACGAGCCCCCGCCCCAGATCCGGATCCGTTCAACCCAGCAGGCGCCGTCTCATCCACCGCGCGCTGCCATCGGTCGATCAGCTTCGACACGCCCTGATACGGCTTTTCCGGGGATGGCGAGCGCACGACGCCTCCCTCGGCCTGGTCCGACGTCCTGCGTTCCATACGCGGGGATGGTGGAGGCTGCTGCTGCTGCGACTGTTGCTGCAACTGTTGCTGTTGCTGTTGCTGCTGAGTGCCCCCGAAATCCGCCTTCGTCGAGGTGCGCGAAGGTTGCTGCTCCCGCGCAGGCTCAAGAGGCGAACGGCGCGACGGCAAGCCATTGATCGACGTCCCAGTCACATTGCTCCCAAACGCGTTCGCATACGGAGTCTCGAGCCGCCCAACAGGCGAGCTGCGCGGCGGGAGCCCAGTAGGGGACGTCCTATGCTTCGCAAAGTCGCGCGCAAACCCGCCCGCGACAGAGCGCCCCGTGTCCTCCGGCACCGCGAGGTTCGCCCGAGAGAGCACCGGGGATGTCGTCGGAGACAGCTTGGGGAAGCGCGTGGCAGCGGCCGAGGGCGACATCTCCATGGAGGTTGCAGTGGACGCCGTGCTGCTCGTGCTCTGATGCGTCTTGAGCGAGAGTCCAGCAGGCTTGGCGGGAGGCCGGGCCCGGGACCTTGGCCTTTGGTCTTGGAGCCGCCGATGTTCTCGTAAAGCTGCACCATGTCCGAGATGGAGCTGCGCCGTGTCGACTTACGCGTGCGAGGCGTGTCGGGCGGGGAAAGCGCCTGCTGGGCGAAAGCCGCGGCGGCTTCCGACGACGAGGCCATCTCGCCGGGAGTCGACCTGGATGCGGAGACGGGGGAGATGAACATGGAGGCGGGGCGTGAGCGGCCGCTCGCGGTGTCGACGGACGGGGGTATAGGCAGGCGACGGCTTGCAGAAGTTGAGGGCAGCTTCGTATGCTTGCTGGGGGAGGGCATGCGCTTCGATGGTTGGACCCCGGTCGACGTAGAGACGGGTTGCGGGGACGCCGAGCGCGGCTTGCTCGTCAGAGGGAGAGGCTTCATCGTTCCAGCGGGGACGATAACAGAGCTTCTCTTGGTCGTCGGGGCCCCATGCTACTCTTCGGCTTCTCCTTCTCCCTCTCGAGTCCTCCACCCCATAAATCGACAAGGTCATGCACCGAGCTCTGCCTACTCTTGCTCCTCGTACGGCGCCTCCGCTCGCCCTCCTTGGGAGGCGCACCTAGCGAAGCTCCGTTCGCACCACTCCTCGCACCAGCCTTCTCAGTCGCACGCGAGCCTTTTCCGCTCGAAGGCCTGTACCCATTCAGGTCCTCAGGTCCCTCCTCACTGCCAGACGACTCGGCCGGAGAAGGCACCGGGCTCCAGTTGTCCGTCAGCCCGCTCGGAGAGGGCGTCGTGCTGTGTGCATGGGGCTGAACGGGCGGAATCTGCAACCCCAGGCCCCGGGTGTCGACGTCGCCGCGGGTGATGAAGGCCTTCGTCACGGCCGGCGATGGCGAGGGGCGCCTCTCCAGCTTCCGCGCTGCAGCCTCCCGCTCCGCTTGTATGCGCTCGCGCTCCTTCTCTTTCTCCCNGCTCCCTCTCGCGTTCCCTCTCGCGCTCACTCTTTCCAACGGGGATGTGGTCGAGCCTATCCAGAGCACGATCCCACTCCCGCTCGAGCTCCGTCGCGGCAGCCGACATTACGGGCTTGCCAACCTCCGACGTGTAGGACGGGACCACGCTCTCGGCCTCCAGCGGCTTCTGGAGCGCGATTGGACTCCGCTCGATGTAGCTCGCCCGCTTGCTGGGGGAATCACGCAGGACCGGCTGGGACTCCTGCGAGCGCGTGGGCGTCGTTGCTCGTGGGGCTGCGAGGGCGAGGTTGAGGTCTTCGTCGGCGCCTGTGAGCCAGTCGCGAGGTTCGGTGCGTGGGGTAGGCAGAGGCCTTGGGGGCAATGACGGCGGAACAGCGGACTCGGATGGTGGGACTCCACCAGACAACAGATCGAGCGCGTCAGACGGCGACGAAGACGTCTTCATCGACACTGAACTCCTGTGCTTGCGTGACAACGACGGCCTGCTCATTAGCGACGGCTGCTGTGTCCTGCTCGGGCCATCCTCAGTCTTTGTCGGCTCGCTGCTCCGTAAGAACGTCGACTGCCGGGAGGCAGGCGGTCGCGTCTCTCGCATGGCTGTCCCAGTGACGTGTTGCGAGCGTACACCATCGAAACGACCTTTCCCTGCAGCGACACCCAGACCTTGTGTGTAGCTGACGCCTCCTGAACCTGTGCCCATGTAGCTGTTGCGCGAAGGCGGGCGGTCCGAGAGTCTCTGTGGGGGCTTTTCCGCCGGGACGTTGGGAGATGGCGTGCCAAACGTACGATCCAGGTCCTCGAGGGAAGGGAAGCGCTCCTCGGCGGACAGCGCATCCTGATTAGACGAAGAAGTCGACTGGACGTGTTGTCGCCACGTCTGCGAGGGCGGAGGTATGGGGGACAAGTTCGATGATTGTGGCTGCAATTGCTGCTGCTGCGATGATGACAACTGCGGCGAGGGCGTCGGTCTGGACGCATGGACGCTTGGAGGACGGTAGGTAGTGTTGGAGGTACCTAGACCACCTGGCGTTGGCGGTGTGAGGTTGAGTTGAGAGCTTGAGCTCGATGACAAGTTGAAGCTCGCTAGACCCGTACGGCTCTTACGTGCTTCGCCAAGTGTGGTTGCCGGAGGGGGCGCAGGAAGACCGAGTCCGTCAAATGCGTCTTTACCTATTCGACTCGTCCGCAACCGCGATGGAGGACGTGGGGAGGATGGCATCTTCGAGGGATCAAAGGCATCTCCAAACCCTGAGCCAAAGCCGGAAGGAGTACTATCTGCCGGCTTTTTTGTCGGAGGGGAGCGCCCAGATTGATGTGTCGTGGTGAACTTGCTCCCAAAGCTCGAGCTGAAATCATTGTCGAAGCCCCCAGGTCGCCGTTCGCTTGCGTCAGGCTTGGCAGCTGATCGTCGTGAATCGAGGCTCCAAGCATCCGTATCGGTCTTACTACTGAGCGACGCCGCGTCGTTGCCTCCTCCCGGTAGGCCCGACTTTGGAGGTCGTAAACCTTTCCATGAGCGGTCTTCCCCATCGCCAAACTTCGTGTCGAAGGTAACGGGCTTCTCGGGACTAGAAGGTCGAGAGGGCCCTCGAGAACCTCCCTGCGATTGTTGCGGTCGACCGCGTCGCATTGGTGCGATGGCCTCCAACACCTTCTCTCGCGCCTCCACACCAGCATTTTTGGCCGGCGATGTCGAAAGTGGTTGTTGAGACTTGTACGAGACAAGGTCGTCGAGAGGGTTCGGCGCAACATTCGGAGAAAGCGCCTGCAGAGGTGCCTGGAGGCCGCGTGGAGAGAGCGGCTCCCTTGGCGGGATATTATACGTGAACCGAGATTTCGTGCCACGCAAGCCATGAACGTGTTGAAGGATCTCGAACACGCTTGGACGCTGCGTCCCATGTTCCTTCAGCATGGACGCTGTCTCGCTTCGGGTGAGAGAACGCTCCGTAGATAGAACAAGTTGGACTGACCGATGAGCGCATTCATCTGCGCCGAGTATACGGGATAAGGGGGTATCTTGTATTGGACGTTTAGGATTGCTAATGGTCCGTGTTCCTCGAAGGGAGTCGTGTAATAGCAGAGTTTATAGAGAAGGACGCCCAAAGCCCAGACATCGCTCTTCTCGTCGATCGGTCTCCGGAGGTGGACGTCAATCATTTCCGGAGCGCGATATTGGAGGGTGGTGTGTCTGTTGAGGTCCGCCTCAAGCATGCGGAGCTCTTGCGAATTTGAAGGTACTTTCTGCACAGGCGTAGCACTGCCAAAGTCGCATAGCTTGTATGATGTAGGCGACGCCTGCAGGATGTTCTCGACCTTGAGGTCTCGATGTAGGATGGGAGGCTTGAGAGCGTGCATGGCTGCCAAGCCCTCGCAAACGTCGACGAAGATAGTGAGGATCTCCGCCTCGGTGAGTCGTTCTCGGAGCCGCCGGTTCATCATATCAATGAGACCACCGCCAGGGCAGTACTCCATGAGGATGAAGACTTCGTAGGTGCCATTGGCCATGCGATGCCAGGCAGCGTCGATGAGAAAGACGATGTTTGGATGGCCTTTGAGTATTCTCTGGAGTCATCATTCGCATAAATACACGTAAGGAGAAGGAGACAAAAGTCGATTTACCATAATGTCCACCTCCTTCTTGACCTCGGACAGCATGCCCTCGTTCGGAACGGCGATGCGTTTGAGGACATGATGTGTAGTGTTATAGATGGGTTGAGCGGTTCGGACGAGGTAGATGTGAGCGAAGCCACCTAGAAGCAGAGGTCAGACGCGAACATGGCGACGACCGTCGAGTATGATTGAGGGAGCCGAGATCGGTGAAAGGAGGGTCGCACGTTGCGCCCGATCGTATGTCCCCCACTGATACTGTATATTCGCAGCACCGACTATTTATACCCCGCGGTGCCTCCAGTGGAGGGCGGATGGTGATCTAGCAGAAACAGCATGTCTGACCTTGACTGAGGTAGCGCTCTACGACAACGGTGTACTTGTTGACGGTGATGGATTGGCCAGGGACAAGTGTGCCCTTGGTGGGTTGCGCAAAGGCCTGCGGGTAGGCCTGCATTGCAGGCGATGATGTGGAAGCAGACCAGAGGCGGAAGGGGGAGATAGAGGAGGATGAGAGGCAAGCACAAGATGGAGGTGGCCGTAGCTGAGCCGACCACAACCAGCTCGTCCTCTCCCTCTGCCGCCCGTACGGCATCTCCCGGTGACCGGCGCTCTTGTGAACGCGACAACAGGGCCAAAGAACGCGTACAGGTGACCCTACGCTAGGGTTGAGTATTCCCCGGACACGTGGTATGACGTCCTGATATCCCCGTTACGGCCCTCGCTTTGCGATCTCGGTCCATCGCTTGCTCTCTCTCATCCATCCAGTCTCTCTGCAGGACCTCTCCCAGTCCGTGACCACCACCACCGCCAGCCATGGATACCAGCAGATCATCGCATATCCACCACCTTCACATCCACCAAACGGACTCAAACCCTTTCTCTCGTCCGACCACACCCGGTCATCACTCTGTCCAGATTGGCTTCTGTGGACTCGGGGCGATGGGCTATCCTATGGCTCGTAACCTTGCAAAGTGGCGGAAACAACATGTCCCTGGCTCTCTTCCCATTCTCGTCTGGAACAGAACCCAAACGAAGGCGCAAGATCTACTCAAAGAGCTTGGAGAGGACGCGATCGCCATAGCCGATTCGCTTGAGCAGCTAGCGTCTGAGAGCGACATCATATTCACAAACCTCTCGAACGACGATGTTGTCAGAAGCGTCTATCAAGTATTCGCCAAGGCCCTCCAGGTCCGCATCTTGACTATCAAGCAACGCCGTAGTCTCACTATGATATCTAGGAGCCTAAGCTCACGAAGAACAAGATCTTCGTAGAAACGAGCACTATCTATCCTACCCTGGCTGGTATGATGTTCTACGTTGCTCGATGTCCTCAAAGTCTGACGCGACATTGAACATCAGCTGAAATTGATACCCTTCTGTCCAATCTTCCATCCGCCCACTTTATCACCTCACCCGTATTTGGTGCACCATCCGCTGCCGCCGCCGCTCAACTACTGGTGGTCATGTCCGGAGACTATCGCTCCAAGAAGGAGGTTGCTCATCTCCTCATACCAGCCGTCGGCCGGAAAGTCATGGACCTCGGCGGCAACGTTGAGAAAGGTATGCTATATTTAACCCGAGCTTCCCCCGTTATCTGAGCATCCTCCCCCCCAGCGCCGACGTTCAAGCTGGTTGGGAATTCTCTGATTCTCGGTTCAATTGAGCTTCTCGCAGAGGTCTTCACGCTCTCGGAAAAGGCTGGTATCGGTGCTTCCCTGGTACACCAGTTCATCAAGGAGGTTATGCCTGCTCCACCGCTTGTAGGCTATGGCGAGAAGATGCTCCATGATCAGTTCGATGGAAGCAAGGGCTTCGCTATTGATGGCGGTCTTAAGGACTCTTCTCATATACGGAAGTTGGCCACTGAGCTCGACTCCCCAATGCCTGCCTTGGTACGCATTCTCGCTGCTCAATCCAATCTCTAGATGTCATACTGAACCTTTACCGGCAGGACACCGCTCACCAGCATATGCTCACCGCAAGAGCGCTTCACGCGAGCCAAGTGCGACGCGGAGAAGCACATTTCGATGTACTTGATTGGAGCTCCCTAGTCGCTGGAACACGAGTTGCTGCTGGTTTGGATGGCTTTGACAGCAGCAAGGTTCGTGGTTCTGCTCGTATTTGTTCACGCAAGAGCTCACCTTCCTACTCGACGGGCAGCATTCCAAGGTGGTTCCAGAGGACTGATCTAGCTATGTGCTTGCATAGGGCTACCGTTTTGCCGCGATACAGTAGAAGAATATGGGAAGATCCGCTTCGTGCATTGTATTGCAGAGCTATTGTTGTATCTGATACTCGGGAGAATGTAGGAGTCGCTTGCGATAGTCAAACATGACCACAAAACAGACTTCTAGCTAAGCTTACTTCTACCACGGATGCCAGACATGCCAACAACGCCGTGCCGTCATGCCCTGTGTGGGGTTGATCGAACTGGTGGTAGTACTCACGTCACATCCCCTTCTAGCTCTAGACCTATGACTGACCATGACTCTACTCTCGGTCCCGCTCGAGCTGCGTAGCTTTCGCCGAGATCGATCGCTCTCCTGCACATAAAATCGCCCCCTGGCGACAGTGTAAACAGGTCTGACCCGCGTCGCCAACGCCCCCCAGAAATGGCCCCGCCGGAGAACATCATATTCTACACCTCGGAGGCAAGTACATACATCGCCATACTGGCAAATGGTACCAAGATAGGATGTTGCTAACATGTCCGACCTCAACTACAGTATTCCCCCTTTGCTCAACGAGTGCGTAATATCCCTCTATCGACGCCGTTAGAGCCCCCTCAGAATCAAGCGACTGGAACATCAGGCTGACCGGGAACACACTTGAAGGTGCACATCGCTCTCGAAGAGGCACATGTGCCGTATACAGCGTACCAAATCGATACTCAAAATAAGCCAGCGTGGTATTCCCAAGTAAATCCTCTCGGGAAGGTGAGTGTCCTCAACATACCAGCACTGCTCGCAGGCTGCTCCCGTATCCCCTGACTTCACGCACCTCACATGGCAGATTCCCGCCATCACCTTCGGAGGGCCTGCCACGCCCCCGGACCAGCCCTCGCCCGAGTCCACCAAGCTAGTCGAGTCCGTCGCCATCCTCGAGTACCTCGCCGACGTCTGCCCCGAGGCCCGCCTCCTGCCGTCCGACCCGCTCCTCCGCGCCCGCGCCCGCGTCTTCGTCGAGATATACCGGAACTACGTGCACGACGCGTTCCGCGAGGTCTTCTTCCTCGGGAAGCCGATCGAGGGCATCCTCACGGCCCTGGAGAAGCTTCAGCGCGCGCTGCCGCCCGAGCGCGGGTTCGCGGTGGGCGAGTGGTCGATCGCGGACGCGGTCGTTGCGCCGTCTGTGGTGCGGCTGAGGCTGTTCTTGCGGGAGGGCCTGGGCGCGTATACCGAGGAGGATCTGCAGAAGCTCCGCGACGCGCTGGCGAGCGAGAGGTTTGCGCGGATCGCGCAGTACGTGCAGGATGTCAGCGAGCGTCCAAGCTTCAAGAAGACGTGGGTCAGCGACGTGAGTAGTGCATTCCGGCGTCGGCCCTCTGTAATTGTTATGCGATGTCAGTGGTGGCTGATACGTGAAATTGTTGTCCCCTGCGATTCCAGGAGCGTCAGCTGCAGGTTTGGGGGAAACACCCCGGGCTCCGTCCGCGCAAGACGGCATCTGCGTCGAGTGGCCAAACGTAGGCTTAGCGGTGGCGGGATGGTGCGTGGCCGCGAGCCTTTCCTCTGGCGTGGAGAGCTCTGACTGATGTCGTGTCAGCAGAGCCAATTGACAAGCAACGTTCTCTGGAGGATGTGAGGTGAAATTGGGAAGAGTTCTTACAGCGTTGTTGTGTGAGATAGCACGTAAACATCAACTCAGACGTGTGGTCATGTTGGGATCTGATCCGGCGTGCGTAGGCAGCCTGTGTATTAATACAGTCGCGGCATGCACTGAAGCCCCGACTGCAAACGCCAACCACACCAATTTCACCGTGTATTGGTGTACAGGTTGCAATGGATTGATATCATGAATGCGTCTCCTCGATGATTTGCGCACTCTCTGAAGCTCAAGATTGGGTCAACTTGCAGATCGTGACAAAGTAATTCCGAGAGCTATTGACTGTTCAACTTGTAGATTTTCTTGTTATCGTCTTCCAGGTAGTCAGCGTGGGTCCTGAGCCAATGCTGCGTGCGGTTGAACAGGGCGTCCGTTGGCCATGAAGATAGAACTTCTGGTTGTATTTCAATATCATTGATACTGGCAAGAGGGCGTGCGGTGGTATGGCTACTACGCACCTCAAGGACGATTACTTGCAACGCCGCGTTAATGCCCCATGGATCGAGATAGTCTGCAAAGATGCCACAGTTGTAATCTACATGCGCCGCGGACAGAGCAGGTTCAACAGGATGAGGGTATAAGTAGAATCTGATTACAGTGGTCACTATAGAACGAGGCGGCTAAAACCGCGTCAAACAAGTGTCTACTGAAATTTCAGAAGCGCCCGTGAACGCTGTAACTCGCGGTAGCCAGAGTTCTGGACTCGGTGTGCTCAACGGTCACCACCATGCTGGGCTCTACTCCACGACTCCTGCTGCCGCTGCCCAGCTCGCGGCCGGCCTTGAGCCAGGCGCGAACGTATGCTATCTGCCTCAGGCCTCCGGTCGTCTACCCCAGGAAGACAGTCCCCAGACGATACTCGGAGCGGAAGACGTACCTCTACAACCAATACATCCGCCTCCTCCAGTCCTCTTTCGAACGCCCTCTCATCCTCTTTGAGCACTCTGATTTCTCTGCAACCCGTCTCATCCAACTCCGAGCAGAAATCGCAGAGGCCGTCACGAAACATGCAAAGACCCCCTCTCTTGCCACGCCTTCCCCCGCACCCCTCGCCCTAGAGGAATACCCGACGTTCACCATCCTCCGCACGTCGCTCTTTGGCGTCGCGCTCCGCGACCTGGGCCAGTTCGACGAGAGCGTGCGCCGCGAAGTCGCGAAGAGCATTCAGAGCACCCTTGCCGTGCTGAGCTTCCCCACCCTCAACCCGCCCCAGCTCAAAGCTGTCCTCCGTGTCCTCGCGCGTTCCGTGCCTCCGCGCCAGCCGAAGACTGAGGCGCAAATTGCAGAGGAGAAGAAGGCTGCAGAAGCCGCGTTCGTTCCCGGCAGGAGGCCGAAGAGGCAACGGCCCACGCCCGTGCCCGACCTCAAGCTCATCGGCGCATTCATCGAGGGTCGTCTCTTCAAGGCAGAGGGTGTCCAGAGTGTGGCGGAACTCCCGACGTTGGATGGATTGAGGGCACAGATCGTGGGATTGCTGAGTGCGCCCGCAGCGCAGCTCTCGATGGTGCTCAACGAGGCGAGTGGGGCGAAGTTGGCCAGGACGCTGGAGGGCTTCAAAAAGAGTCTGGAACCACAGGAGCAGGAGGGCGAGACTCCCCCGTCATAGTTGTGTTTCGTTGCTGCTGGTTTGTAGCCCATATATTCTACCTAATTCTGCATAGACTGGCTGAAGCATCGTGCCTGACTGGATACGGGAAGAATATGCTTGACGTCTAGAACGACAAGTACAAGAGGACTAACGGTACAGTACTAGCGGTCAAAAAGGTGCCAACGTCCTATGGAAAGCGGAAGCTATCTCCGCTTCGAGCTCCTGCTCTCTTCCCGGTCGGGGGACCCTCTGCGTTTTCTGCACGTCACATTCAGCACTCACTCGTACAGTCGTAAGCAGTAAGAGTACACACCTGCTACTCCTGTCGCGCTCATCGACGTCAGGCGTGCCTCGGTCCTTTCTATCGCTACGGTCCCGTTCACGGTCGCGATCCCGGTCACCGCGGTCCCTTTCTCTCTCCCGTTCCCGCTCGTTACCTCCACCGCCACCTCCGCCGTAGTCGAGTCCCTCTACCGCAGGCGCACTTCCATCAATATCCTTATACTTGTTCTTGTTGCGCGGGCCGGTGGGTACATTCGGCGGGAGAGGAGACGCGGGTCGAACAGGTATACCTACGCATTCACGTCAACGCCGCTACATGACTACATATTCGGAACTGGACGCACCTCTTCCGCGACCAGCGAACGCAGCGCCTCGTCCCCGCAAGCCCATCCCCTGCGGCATGCCCCGGCCCCGGAACTGTCCTTGGGGGCCAGGGACACCACGCGCAGGGGCTGGCGCGACAGGCGTTGGAGTACCATTGCCCTCCATGCCTGGGTACATCTGTGGACCCATCGCCGACGGGTCCTGCATCGACCACATATGAGCTCCGTCGCACATGCTGCCACCCAGATGTGCCCACTGTGCACTCACCTGCATCGCGAAATCCATGCCCATCATGCCAGGTCCCCCACCACCTGGGCCAAACCCATCCATGCCCATTCCGACCTGTCCGTCTTGAGGACCCTGAGCGCCGCCCTGGGGACCTGGGCCGCCAGGTCCGCCTTCTTGCATCATGCTCATGTCGCCCATGCCCATGTCCATCATAGGATTCATCATGGCTCCCATGTTCATCATCTGGTTCATCATCGCGCCGCCATTCATGCTCATGCCTGCGCCGGGAGGAATCATGCCGCCTCCAGCACCTCCTGGTCCGCCGCCACCTCCGTTGGCCATGACAGCAGTCGCACCTGCCATCACCATTGTCCGGACTTCGGGCGGCAAGGCAATGAGTTGGTCTTCAGGCATGCCAGCGAAATTCTACAAACGCAAATCATTCAAAACGCGCATAGATGCAGGAAATGGACCTGGTGACGCACGAGAACGTTGCTCTTGAGCATGGTGGCGAGCTCACCGAGCTCCCGTCGCCTGTAGCAATATGCTTCCCATGAGATCTCGTCAAAACCATAGTTGAACCAGTCGCTGAGGTCAGCGCCTGGCCGCCTCCATGGCTTCTCTGACATCGCGTTGAGGTCATACTCTAGTATGGACCTCCCGTCGATAGTGCCGGGCACTGAGGGATTGATAGATGGGTGAGAAGGTGGGGCAACAGCAGGGGGGGAGTGTGTTTGGATCGGGGCCGGACTCCTTCGCTGCCTCCCTTTCTCCCTCTTGTGTCTGCTCTGTTGTACCAGGAGTCGCAGGAAGCGGCGGGAGCGGCGATTGTGTGGACTGAGGAGGTTGCGAGGATGGTTGTGGTGTGGAGGAGAGCTTGTTGACGGCCCCTCTTTCTCTAGGAGTATACTCCGTGGTTAACGAGGGTGGTTGCTGTTGCGAAACAGCTATAAGGGAGAACATTCGGTTTCAGCTGGGGCGTGCATGAGGCGAATGTTCAGTGTACTGACCTCTTTGCGGCGTGGAAAATGTCGCGCTTGTTGAACGAGCACCAGCGGGGCGATTCCTGTATGAATATTATTGACATGCGCCATTTGAGTCTTGTCTTCAAGATACGCACCGGAAGTCTAGAGAGCGCGCCTGTGGCTCCATGATAATTTCGACATCCTGTCGTCCATGGCTTTAGCGAACATGACCCGACCATGACTTAAGGTACTCTCATACATCGTCTTCGCTTTCCTCTTCGCCTTGTTCTTCCTCGTCCTCTTCTTGAACGCCATTCTCAGCCGGCTCATCCCCTTCATCGTCAGGCGAGGGGTCGCCATTCTCGACTTCCGCAGCTTGTTCCTCTAGCTTTGCTACGAGGCCTTCAGAAACAGAGCGGGTCTGCTCCAAAGATATTCTACCATCACGTCCGCGTGTGAGGGTGTACGCCAGCGCTCAATGTGCATGATAACTCACGGTTGTGGCACTATATATCACACCAGGTTGGAAGACGTCATGAGATATTCATTGTGCGCCAGAAGAGCAAAGTACAGATGCAACGAAGCGTACTGCATAACGCTCCTCCCAATGCCCAACAAGACTCTCACCAGATGTCTGCACTGCTGGCTTGGCTGTCTCCTCCACGTTGGAGTCTCCGTAGAGGTAGCTGTCGTCGTCATCCATGCTACGGCACGCGTTAATAGCGGATTTGGTAATGAATACGGAAAACGTACTCGTGTCCGAATAGCTTTGTGTCCAACCAGAGACAGACGAAGTACCGATAGACGGAGAGACTAGGAGGTTGGAGACAAGACACTCTAGTCCGACATGAACGCAGAACAGTCGTCGCGTAGAGCGGTTACGGGCGTCTATTGATTCAAAGTGAGCACGTGATGCCGATCACAGAAATTTCAGGCTCGATACTCGTCCTTGCGGCTCGCGCAGGCTGCGAGGTCCTCGGCCTACTCCTGGACTGCTAACACTAAACACAATCTTTACTTGACCTGGGTCTTCTCGGTTACTTCATCTTTGGACTATCACACTTGGGGACAATTTGGACGCATCGCGATCTCAAAGCAGCTAACTGAGCCTTTCTATACCACCCTACAACACCATGGGCAAATCTCAGAAGAAACGGCAGATGCGTAGGCACAATCCTATGCGGGTGCCAGACTCGCACCTTCCAAAGGGGCTGGCTTCAGCATCTGCGTCGTCGTCAAAAACCGAGGCGATCCTGCCTATCATACAGAAAGTAGGATCTGGATCTATATCTCGTGGTGTATGGAAGGCGTACTGACCCATATGTATAATAGATGGAGAGCGTCGATCCTCTAGAACGCAAGTGGGCTTGCGTGGCCGTCTCCAATCTCATTCAAAATGACCCGTCGACCCGCCGACTGTTGCAGGGTAAAAACATCGTCGGTCACCTGATCACACGCCTGTCCGATAGCGAGGAGGAAGTAGTAGTAGAGGCTGCTGGTTCTCTACGGTATGTGTCAGACGTCTTTGAAATAATACCTATAGTAACTTACGAGAACAGGAATCTGTGTATTGATGGCGGTTTCGACATCTGTGCGGAGATGTTCAATAAGAACATCCTGGCCCCGCTCAAAACATTTATCCCCAAAGTAAGGTTTTGCAACCCGAATCTCCTGAATCTATCAACCTAATGGGATCAGATCTCTACTACGCTGTCGCAATTTATAGCATCACCCAAAGACTCGCCCGAGAATGCGCAGAAACTCGTGTACGAGTTCGCCGACAATGTCATAACGATCCTCTGGTGCCTATCGTAAGTACCTCGTTACGCATGGATCTAATATGTCCTTCAACTGCCAAAGAACAGGGAGACCTCCAACAAGGCCCTGAATGCGATCAACCAAATCTCGCTTGTTCCCTTCTTGATGTCTTTCCTAGCATCCAGGGATAAGCTACCGCTGTCGACCGTTACCTCCGCGGGTAGGCTGTTCGCTTCGTGTGTGAGTATGTTGGGAGCTCACGTCGTCTCCATGGTTATAGCGCAATGCCTGTACGTTCTCACTGACGAGAATCAACCGATCGTGGAAGAAGTGCGTTCCAACGCAGAGTATACGGCGTGCCTTCTGGGTATAGTCAGGCCGGATGGGGCCGCTCCCAAGCCCAACGGCAAGGAGAAGGATACGTCTGATGCGAAAGCCACCGCTTTCCGGGTTCTTACTTGCGGTAAGACCCTGCGTCGCTTGGGTCACCATCTGTCACTCACGGCACCCTACAGGCATCCTGAGGAACATCTCTCCTGTCCCCCCNTCCTTCTATCGCTGCCACCGTAGACCTAGACCGCGATGTCGTCTTGCCGACTCTGGAACCGGTGCTGTCGTCAACAGACCTGCAAGAAATTGCACAGGCCGCTCAACAAGCCATCGACCAGCAGGTAAGCAAATTTGCGCCGCTAACGTACGTCGACCGCCTCACAGCTCCCGGCAGGAGTCCATTCCGCAGCTCGAAAGCCTGTCACTCAAGCACACACCGAAGTCGGATCATAAGACACCCTCTGAGCTGGAGCTTGAACGGTTAGAGACCCGGCTGCGCACGGTCCAGCTCGCTCTGGAGATTCTCACAGGCATGTGTGCGACTCTTCCCGACCCCGAAGTTTTCAGCGGTGCGCCTGGTGGCGAGGATGACAACGAAGGTGCGTCGCGACGCATCCAGGCGTCGCTACACAGCGCTAACTACCGCGATTTACCGCACCTTTAGACGAGGACGATGAGGGAATGGAGGACGCTGAGGACATCGATATGACAATTGAGGCAGAATCTAGTGCTGCACAAGGAGAGGCGCCCAATTCGCCAGCGTTCTTCACAACGTTGGTCGCTCCGCTGCTAAAATTTGTGCAGCCCACCGCTCTGTCATTCCCCCCTCTGGGTGCGCCGTCGCCGCACCCGCCGACGACGTCGGCGCTCAGCGCTATCCACATCAGCGCTCTCGAGTGCCTGAATAATATCTTCCTTTCCATGACGACCTCGGCGCGTGGTCGTTCGTCCAGCCTTGGTCTCGACTCTACGAGTGGACGTACGGTGTTCGAAGCCGTCTGGGGCGCGCTCCGCTTGGTAGGCACAGAAGTCGGGGTCGCCGGCCAGGAGCGCAGGCGAGAGATGTGGGACATCGCCGTTGGCGTCCTCTGGGGCGTGGGCAATCTGTTCAAGGGCGCACTCATCCCGACTGAGGAACAGATCCAAGTGCTCACCCAATTTTGTAACGCCACCTCGGACGTTCAGGTCAAGGTGAAGACCATCGGGACGCTGGAGTGCCTTGCACAACATCCGGACTCCGTGGAGGCCAACAGGGTACGTTGCTTTGGCTTCTTTCTGCTATTTTGAGCTGAAGTTCGCTGACGCTCGTCCTTCGTGGTCTCAGATGATCTCCTCATATCTCCTGTCGTTGTTGCCGCCAAATGCAAACCCGCCGACGCCCACCGAGCCGCTACTGCAAGCCGTGTCTGCGCTTATCGATATCTATTCAGACGAGAATATGCCCTACGACGTTAACTTCCGGCAGGGTCGGTACCTCGAACAACTCGTCCAGAGCGTAGAGGGTGTGCGCAAGGCCGTTCGTGGAATCGATAGAAAAAAGGAACGAGAGCTCCGTGTTCGTGGTGAGGAGGTACGGGATAATCTTGTGGCGTTCATACAGTACCGGAGAGGGCTTCGACTGTAGTTGTGCTGTACGATTGATTGATAGCTCATGAGTTCTGTAACTTCTGTACCTCGTCGGTAGTCGGTGTTTAAACTACTCCCCAACGACGACTATTCTATCTGAGGGAGGGCTTTGATACCCATATAGCTGAAACCCGTAAGTGTTCGGAGTCAACGACCACAGGCCCGGTTGACCAATACGGAAACCCACGGACTCCAGCTGACTGTGCACGGGATGTCGCCTCTCGCCCTCATCTCTTCGAGCGGTGCCCATTTGTCAATAGCATTAGTTCTATCCAACTTAGGCGCGGTCATGCGATATGAAAATTTCACCAACACTCTTCGTAAACCTCCTGCTTCTGAAAGCCGCCGGGGCTCAAGATCTTCGGCAGATGTAGGCACAAGGTGCCGCCGTGTCCCAGCCTCCCAGGAGATTCTTCGATGACGTCGGCACTGACTCCACAGTTACAAGCACCCAAGTCTTCGACTGTATGCGGTGGCGAAGGGGAATGTCTAGACTGGCACGAGAGCTTCGCTGGCATTGCATTACCAGCCATGCTGCCCGATAACACCCTCGCCGAGCTGCGTGGACGGGCCCCGCTCCTTGGCAAGCTGTCTCGTGGAGCAAGGATGAGCGTCATGGGATGCCGATGGTCGTTCTACGTACCGAATCCTCCGAATGGGCTTCGGAGGGCGTGCGCAATGCATCTTTTACCGCGCTAAACCCGTGGCGAAAAGGTGGCTGCGGTCATGATATCATGCACCCGCGACCATGACGGGGTTTTCGAAGCAGCTTCGAAGGAGAATCTCAGGGATCAGCGGCTATCGTCCTTGGTCTGTTGAATGAAGAGTTAGCGCTGCGCGTCGCGCCGTTGAACAGCTTCCATGTAACAGGCTCCGAGACGACCAAGCTTGAGGTAAACATTGTCCACTCTCTTGTGAGCTCTTCACGTAAAGCCGTCGTCTTCAACTTCGAATGTGCTATGCCTTGCTGCGGACGCACAGTTCACGTTCAGGGATGTCAGGAAGAAGTGAATGCTGTACACTGTACCAGTAATCGCGACAAGTATTAGCGTAGTTGATTCTAAGGCGGTTAGTCGGTATGTGAACGAAACCATCGAGGGAAAAGGGCAAGATAGCGATGGATAGAAGCAGCTCTAGCTTGACATTGGCAGATGATGTTGGGGCTGGGCCGCAGTGTGAAATGCAAGATTACCAAACGAACCATTGACTGACTTACAATATCGGCTGTAACAGAAGTTGTATCAGCAGCTCAGCAGCTAGGGGAATGCCACTTACTTAGATGCATGCGCAGCTTCGTCCGCAAGTCTACAGTAGGAGTCTGACGAAATCCTCACGATGTAGTGGCCTGGTAGTAAGTGGTTCTGGTGATGCTCAATCGGGTTGCTGCTAGGGATGTACAGAAATACGAGTATTACTGAGTAGAATTATTTGATACGAATAAAATACGTAATACATACGGAGGCCTTATACTCTCTGAGGTCACGCAATATGGATCAATACGATATCAATGAGGTTGCATAGAGTACGATATGTAATGGAGGATTTATTCGTATTCCGAGTACAAGGAACGTGACATAAGCGCCCTAGTTGAGTGGTTGAGCGCCGGGGTGCTCCTGCTCGTCGCCAGACTTGCCGCCAACGTTAACCGACGAGGCGAGATTGAACGTGATCTCAGTAATGCCTGTACATGCTCAGACTCTCTTGGTGTATTCAAGTTGTAGAAGGTACGTGATTCTCTAGATCACTTAGTCCTAACTATTCTGCTGTCTGGTTGTATGCTGCCAGTGAGCCTGATGAGTTTGCCGTACTTTCCGCGGAGTCAGTAAGTGATACCCGCTCGGGGCACACCTACTGTGATTACGAAGGGAATGGTTGAAGTGAGCCTGGGGCTCGACAAGGAATACTTTACACAAATACTTCAAGTCAGTAACTATACATGAGTGGGTAGACCAGTAGATAGGAATACATAGAAATAAATTATAGATATAATACTCATTCAATACGATATCAGTACATACGGGGGCCAAGGGTGGGTATATCGATATGTACTAAATATAATACTGTCGAGCGGCGTATTTACTAGTATCTGTACAACCCTATTGGAAGATGGTTGCAAAGCGGTTGTGAGGCGCCATCGCAACTACGGCGCTTACAATCGCGCCAATCATTATGTTGAGAAAATAATACATTAGATTAGATTATCAACCGCCCAATCCTCGCGCCCAATGTAACATCGGCGCCGTTTTTGCGATGTACCGGTAGATAGTTCGAGAGCATGTACGAGACACCTGAGCGAATCTTACCTGCGTACCACCACCATCTCAGAGCCTGCGTTCGAGTCTGCGACGGCGACCCCTGCGTTCTCCTGCGTCTCTCTGCGAATCCTGCGAATCTCTGCGAAGACTAGTCGAATCTCGCGTCGGATCCGCGGTCGAACCGTTCGAAAGGTCGAAGTGACCTCGCGATCTCGAGTTTGGACAGACAGTACGCCCTCATACCCTCACTCTTTTACTATAGCATTCGTTTTCTATTAGTTCTGCTCTATTACATTTCAGTGGGTGCAGAGAGTCTGGAGCCCTCGTAACCTTTCAGAGTTGCTAGTGCCGTTCACCTTAGAAGTGCTATTACAGTTTCGTAGTAGTATAGATTGGGTTAGTCTTTCCCCGCGGCACAGCACATCAACAGGGAGCTCGATATATTGTCGGTACGTCTTCGTACACTAAGCATATAGCAGGCCTTGTTCTTGTAATTGCACCCTTGGCACTTATACAGCAGGTTGCTGCAGGTTGTCACCATTAGTCGAGACGTCGATGACGTACAGCGATCCATGGTGCTGAATGTAGACTCGGAGGTCACTGATTGTATCAGTAACAGCTTTGTAGCTTTGACAACTGCTGCTGGCACATGCCGCGGACACACGATGTCTAGTAACGTGCAAAGTCTAGCCATCTGTACCTAATCGCGCCCTTGAATTTGCCAACTGCCTATGCGCTCGATTCTTTGCCAATATGGTCACATTCAAGCACTTCCTGCCATATCGCCGCAACCCCCTCTTCATCACAGCCGACTTGCATRCCGTTGTCGCGGAGAATAAAGTACTCGCGATGAGGTGTCTGAACGGTAGCCAGCGCCGGATGTAACGGTTCTCCACGAGGAGTCGCRAAGTGTACGCTCTCGACGTGGTGATGTCTGATAGTACCATATGAGCGAAAAATTGAACCGTCCACAATGGATTACGCACTCTGGAAGATACAGATTAACAGCCTTAGCCTTCTTGTTCTCCTTGGCCAATCCTGTGCGCGATGCTAACCCTGCGAAATCTTGAGCCATCGCATGGGCCGTCATCCACGGCCCGCTAATGCTAGACATCACAAGGGGAGGTGAGAACTTGTACATAGATAGGCGTAGTAGCGACAGGATTACTTACCTGTTGCTGACCACACAGGCGAGTATGTAACGCTCTGCAACACTTCGCTTGACGAGACCGACCTCGCCCTCCTGTGCGATTCTCTTGAGCCATAGCCGACTCATGCCCCTGTCGTACTCTTCATGACAAGACCATTTCAGACGCGAGAGGAGAGGCGCATCATCCGAAGACCGAGCCGACCGTTCAGCGACATAGGCAAACCAGTCCGCTCGCAAAGGGATAGTCGCGATATTTTGCACATGTTCGTCATGGAGACTCTCCGGTAGTCGGCCGATTACCTCGCACGTCGCCTCTAGTACATAGACCATCTCTTGCTTCCTCGCCCGTGTGGTAGATGACGGATACACAAGCGACATCAACCATATCTCGCTCTTAACGACTTCCTGCACGTCGCTGATGGTGCCGTTGAGCCAGGTGTCCGGATCCTCCTTTGTGCCGCTCGAAGTACCGACCGATAATTCGAACCACATGCGGGTCAGAGCGAAACTGAAGAACAATCGTCTGGTATGTTGGCAATGTCCGAGGATGAGAAAGCCGAGCTCACCGAATAGCTATGACCAACTGCTTTGGATTATCTGGACTGGTCCATAAACGCTGACTAATGGGATTATCGTATCCGCAACGTCTGAAGAAGCGCGCCACAAAAGACGCCTCATATATGCGTTGACATCGAGTCATCTCCGCTTTCCGCAGATGGAGGTAGGGCCACATGTTGGTCATCGCTTGCGAATACTGCTTCGATACGTCTTCTTGTAGACGCCTGCCACAGAAGTCGCGATTGAGAATGCTTGTAGCTGAGAGGTATACTAGACAATAGTACATCTCAATGGGCACGACGTTACAGAGACGAGAAAGCGTACACATACCTGCATAGCGAAAGGTACGCGATACGAGTGCGCACACGGCCCTTTCGGCGTCAGACAAGCCACTGAGGATCACGGCCCAAGCGGCGACGCGTTTGCGCTGAGCAAGCGGGGGAGGTAACGAGATGGGACGTAGGATAGGGACAGGGGTCAGAGATATCGGCAGATCAAGGTAATACAGCGGCGCGGCGAGGTCCTGTGGTGGCGCTTTACCATCATGCGGCTGAGTAGCCTTAGCAGCAGCAGCAGCCGAGGAGAGGCAAACAGATGTTTGAGAAGGCAGCTTAGATTTGTCGACGACCAGTGGCTTAAACCGCTTAGGCAGCGTCAGAGACGAAGGTATGGCAGAGCAGGTAGTAGACGTGACGACCGGAGATGCATGAAAAGGCTGGGAGCTATCGACAATGACGGAGGAACCAGACTGTGGATGCTTGGAGGCAGAATTGTGCGCATTTAGTTGCGACCCGAGTTGGGGCTGTTGGACGGAAGTTGTTCGTGGCTGTATGCGCGGCCTTTTCGCAGTCGAGGGTATATCACTTGGAATCTTCCGCTTTCGCTGATTCACATCTAGCCCAGGGTTCGTGACAATATTCTCTCGAGCATTGCGGTCACGGTGTGAGCCACCAGTCAAGGCCGCAAGAGGTTCCGCCGGCCCAAAGACGCTCTGTTCTGCTGCTTGAGAAGGGACGTTGTTCGTTGAAGCCGAGGACGAAGGTGCACCAGCATGAGAAACAATCCCAGATGGAAGCACCGAGACAGAGATAACATCGCCAAGAGGCTTTGATGAGCGTTTGAGGGGCGCCTTGAGAGCGCTGGATTCGCCCTTCCGTTGGGCGGGTGCAGCTGCCCGCAGCGAGGTCGCAAGAGATGGCCCGTTCGATGCAGATCCATCACCGTCCGTGAGCATAGAGTCACGGGGCAGAGCATATGTAGAGTTGCATTTCGTGACCACATCGACTGCCTTTGACGTAGATAGACTAGGCGAATCTGATAAAAGAGGGCACGTAGCTGCAGCAAGTGAATTCCTAGAGGAGCAGCTAGCTTCCACAAGTTTCTGAATGAGTGCTTGCTTGCCGAGCTTCGAGTACCCTGAGATTTTCTTCTCCTTGCACAGCGCCTTGAGCAGGGGCACAGTGAGCTTCATCAAGTCATCTCTAGAGTGAAGCTCGTCTTTAGCAGGCATTCTGAGGATCCGACAGAAACGCGGCTGGCGCAGTGTGAGAGAAATGTTAGACGATGGTGGTCAGAACGAAGTCCCTGGTCCCTGTAAGCGCTCGCGATCGAGCTTGCCTCCTCCTACCACAACGAGCCACCCTAGCGCACGCGGTGGACGTCGCCATTAGTGCAGCTTAGAGTTTCGAGTTGCGCTTCATCTCCTCATCCAGATATGAGCCATCCCTCTGATGCCACAGATGTTGATGATACCTTTCAATTGTATGACCTGAGAGTCGAAGTGATCTGCCCCGCCGGGCAACGTATCATGTGTGGGGCAAAGGCGGGCGACTACTTCACTCTAGAGGGTGAGATGCTATATCTACCTCCAGGTCAAGGCATTTCCATATACTCCTTAGGTGCGTCGAGTTTTCTATACGTGCGTGCAGATAGCATGGATCTGACCCAAGCATCACGATACTCATTAGGTGCCGTTCTCCCGCTGCTTGCTGCGAAGCAGCGAAAGACCGCTTCCAGCGATTGGATGTCAACCGACGCGGAGATAGCATGCCCAGATCCCAACTGTCCAAGCCGTCTGCGAATTGCACGCACAGGGCTCAGAACCTTCAAACACGGAGAGACCACGGTCGTACCGCTAGCTCCGGCTGCCGAGGACTCGGAGGCATCTAGCAGGAGTTCGCATTCTTCTTGATCCAATACTCATACAACTCATCGTTACGCATCACAAACTTCGTCTATCGCCAACTCACTCCGCTCCTTCCACTTCTGCACCTCGTCTCCTAGCTTCCATCTATTGACTGCGTATCGGTGATTTACACCTTCCAGCCTCGGGACACATGTAACGCTCCCGCATCCGCCCGTTTTCTCCATTGGGAATAGGTAGAATACCTCCTTCACTCGCGAGTGGAGGAGCGCCATGCTACACATGATGCACGGTTCGTGGGTCGTGAAGAGCGTGAGAGACGTCAAGAGGTAATGTGCGCCGTTCTGCGCGTCTGTCTGGGACTCTGTCGAGGGTGTTTGAGGCCCGCGTGAGGATAGGGCGGCGTCGACCTGGTCCACTGCCAAGGGTGACTCCTGCGTAGGATTCGGGGACGGCGAGGCCATGTCGACGAGCGGGGTCATCTGGGGGGCCGGAGATTTTGATGCGCTATGTGTTGAAGATGCACGCAGTTCACCAACCGCACGCACGAGGTTGATGATGCAGTGGCGAAGGGGATGGCACGCCGATCTGCGTAGATCGTGTGCGCTGATAGGTTCGAACATCCGCGTGGCGACCTTGGTCTCCTCGTCAAAAGGGACCGGAACGTACGCAGCGATTGGCAACTGGAACATATGCATGAACAACAACAAGCCAAACAGGGCATCGATGTACACACTTCGCCCTTCTCTCCTGCTGCACGAGCTGCCTTCACGACTTCTTTCATCGCCTCACAAGCCCATCGGACTTTGCCTCTCGACCAGGGTTCCGGTTCGTACTTCTTGCGCGGTGCGTAGATGGTTGGCCACAGAGCCGATTTCAACTTCAACGATGTCATGGTCAGAGCAGCCGTTTTCGGGACGGCAGTGATGTATGGAGGTGAGAGGTCGATATCTTCGGGAAGCGTGGGGGGGCTCAGGATGCTCGTGTTTGAAAATGAGAACCATGCTCATTTTGCCGTCGAGCTTGCGCACCCGCTTGAGATGTGCCATTGTAGGGGTATCGAAGCCGCTTTGCTTTAGCCATCTAAAATTTTGTCAGTCACTATCGGCGTGGCCACAAAAGGATGTCCGACGGACTTGAGCATGGTAGCGGTGTATTTTGGATCCGGCAGATCGACCACCCATGCCTCTTCTGCGAGATTGCAAAGTAATCTCAGTCATTGGCAAATCGTTTGGCAAGATTCAGAGTTTACCTTTCCGTATTGAATCCATGTCCTCTTCTTCGACGTCTTCAGGGGTGAGTTTTAAGCGCGTGAACGGGAGCTCTTCTTCCGGTACGTTATCGTGCGGCTTTCCCTCGTTGAACCGATCAAAGAGCCAGTCTTCAGGCAGACCATTCGTCTCCTCGTTGTCTTCATCGCTCTCAGTCAGATTCGCGAGGCCGCCCCATCCATCCTCTCTCTCCTCGGCGCCGTTAGAAATAATACAATCCGCCGCATCGACTGGATCAAACCACAGCTTGTGTCCATAGAAAATGCACAATTCTTCATCTGGGAGAATGCGGCGAGTGGTGGTGTATCGTATGGCCTCCCTTTCTGTGTCGATCGTATAAGAGACATTTGGCCGCTGTGAATGATTGAAAAGAGATCCTAGACGGCACGGCGACAGCTTTGTGAGCTTAGGCGTCGTAAAATGGCTACCTTGGAAGGGTACCCACCTAATCCGAGCGCGAGTGCCATGCGGCCATCTCGCCACTTGAACGTATAATGATCCAATACAGTATGTTTTCCGTGTTCCTCGTACTCGGCCGCGCTGAACAGGAGCACAGGGCTGACTTCGATGAGCGTCTGCGCCGGTATTTCGCGACATGCTGCAGATGTACCACAATGTCAGCTTCGATGCAAAAATGATTTTTGAGTACCACCGACCGTATACGCCCCGTCCTTTCCCATTGGCATATTCTATACGTAGGCCGGAGCTGTTCAGATGTTCCGGTGCTTTCCGCACTACAGAAGGCCCAGCGCCAGGTGAAGATTTCGCCAATGACTCCATGATCACGAACAACGTCTCGATGTGTATTCTGCTGAAGTCACCGTGATGCTACGTGCCGTCCAATGTTCCAGNTTTTTTTTCGTCGCGATGGCCGCTTGGAAACCCGGGAAACCTGGAGACTTTAGGTTTTCTGTAAGCTGGAAAGAGGCGCAGCTCTCAGAATTTCATGGGCGCTTCTCGCTGTAAAGTGCGTGCGTGATGTCACACAAATATGGCACTGCGTCTAAGTAGCACGTACTTAGTATGTACCCAGAAACGTTCAGAACTTTTGGAAGTCACTGCACCCCAACTCTACTGCCTATTCTATAGATAAAGATATGATAAACTAGAAGACAAAGGATACAGCATGCACTACATGATACATTGCGAGATCGCGGCGTCCGCCCGCATACCAACGAAATTGAACATACCGCTTAACTGGCTCTCATTCTACTTTTCTAGCACCCCAATCAACCTCATCGGCTAAGAACACGACGCTTGCAGCTTGTTTACGACGTAGCGCCTTGCCCTTGAGCCGCTGAGCCTGGCATTTACGAGGCTTTCGCGCGTCGTCTTGACCGCGAGCTTCAGGCTCCTGCGGGTCGCCGTGTTCCTCAGGCTGCTGCTGTGCGAGACGCCTACTCTGCACCGCGAATAATAGATGAGCGTCCGACGTTCGAGGGCGCGCGGATTGACGTTCGTTCATGTACCGAGGAGCGACATCGCCATACAGGTCGTCGATATTGTGCGGGTCGGCATCTGGCTCCGAGTGCACGTCCGGCTCTTGTATAGGACGGTTGACGTCCGTAGCGTTGTCTTCGAAATCGTCCAGCTTCTGCTCTACATCTTCAAGATCTCTCGTATGGGATCTCGAATCGAGGCGGCCTTCCTGGGGGGCGGATCTACGAGAGGACTTTCGCGAGACTCGGTCGCGGGAGAAAACGTAGTCGACTGCTGGAGGTGGTTCTAGCTGGCCCTTTGCTCGCATAGTANGATATGAGGCCCCCGAACGTTTTCGAGGTTGAAAAGGGTCGGCTGCGCTACGGGCGCATTTGGTGGAGGCGTTGGCAGAGGCGCTGGTGGTGGAGGTGGCGGCGGAGGAGGAGACGGTGGCTTATTGGGGGCGACCTGGGCAGGCATCTCTATCATCTCGATATCATCGTCGAGTTCTACGATAGTAGGCACTGTAGATGGCGGGCCCTTTCTCTGCCCTAGTGCATCTTTGTTGACCGGAGGTAAGACGGATCGCTGAGGTGCAGCATCGTGCTGGACTTCGGGGACGTCGTGGGTATGACTTGGAGGCGGTTCAATGCGCCTCCGTTTTGCACACCGCCTACACACCCATGCGGATAGCCCTGCATCGCGCTTTCCCTTCTCATCAGCACTCATGCGGCCCATGATCTCTTGCTCCGTGACGGGTGGTATGTGACAAGCTAGAGTCAATCGTGCAGTACATATGAACCGCGAAACCAGACAGATGTTGAGTCTTAGTACACTATAACAATACGGGATGAACTCACTATGGTGCCATGCACGCTCGCATCTGCAGCATGCCATGAGAAACGCGGCTGGGGTATCGTGTGTCAGGCTGCATCGTACACATGGTGTCTTGGGTGGAGCGCGGATGATTGGGCTCATTGAAAGAACTTCGTATAGCAGGCAGAAGTCGACCAAAAGAGGAATGCGGAATGGTCATGATGAAGGGCAAGGTGTGCCCACAGAGGACCTGCAGGGTGAGAATCCAAGCTGAAGAGCTCCCGGTCAAGTTCAAATGGGCGTCTGCCATGTCTTCCGCCACTGACGCGTAGGGAAACGCGTCCCCACGTGAGCCCGAGCGCGCGTCTGCAGATCTACGGTTTCCGGCCGTCGTGTGGTCTTCGTTCAACAAGTCGCTCGAGATACTCTTGGCATCGTTATGCTGGTGCTTCCAGTGCCACAGCACCGTGATGCCGCACGAGATGATGTTGTCAGAGAGGGAGATGAGCGCATGAAGCAAGGCAGAAACTCCACTAGATCTGTATCATATGCCCAGCGCCAAGCGCGTTCGTGCCGAGGGTCGAGACGTCATACCTATTCAAGACTCGGTCCAGTTACTGCAGCTTGCACGGCGCTTGTCGCCGGCGCGTTTCGCGCNTTTTTTTCGCACACTCTGCGTCTCTGCCTGCCTCTGGTACCTCCGCCACTTCGAACAGCGATATCTCCCGCAATTCTTGTCCATTCATCCTGATTCTTGCTGTTCTGGACTCAGCTCGACTGCGCGCAGGGCACGATGTCATTTTCATCATAATCCGACCGCTCTCACGAGCGGGCCTCTCTTATGCCCGCCCGGCTGCCCTTGTCTACCATCGGACAGCGATCCTACTCCTGTATCAGAATCGTGCTCAATAAAACCTGTTTAGACGCCTTCTAGGAGCATGTGCGGAGGGCATAGCACCGATTTGGTACGTGAATGATGATCTACCTGCCGTCTTGCCACCACCCTCTACGCACCGTTGTGCGTTCGCGAGCCCCCCCCCCCCCCCCCCCCCACAACCATCTCTTCTATCATTGCGTACGCAGCTC
The DNA here is from genome assembly GCA_029747595.1 of Trametes cubensis. Lineage (NCBI taxonomy): Eukaryota > Fungi > Basidiomycota > Agaricomycetes > Polyporales > Polyporaceae > Trametes > Trametes cubensis. Next base: position 8,916 of record JAPEVG010000196.1, on the reverse strand, counting down.
CCAGAGAACACGAGATGCGAGTACAGAAGGTACAAGCACTCCGCAGGATGTATAGTTCACTCTAGGTGCGACGGGTAGCGTACATGTTCATGTGCTCATAATCCTTGTGCGTATCCGTGCAAGCTCCTTAGTGCCATGTATTCCGCGTGCTCTCACTTCTGTATTCTTGTAACATTCATATACTTCCCTCATATATGCTCAGAAATTGCAACGCACCAAGTGCTTGGGTCCGGAAGATCTCGCACTTGCACTGTCGCCCCCGAAGGAACTCAATCCCGCGTCTTTTCGCTACAATTTACAGCTTTTCCATTGTTTTGCATACTGGTATGCAATGAATACCCTTCTGGAGGCTCATACAATGAAATTTGAAAGTGCTTCCTGAATGAGGAGACGTAGCTGCACGCGGAGGCCAATGCCTTCACCTTGACCAGCTATGAGTGCTCTGAAGACAAGATGTCTCTTTCAGAACACATGGGCACACATGAGGAGGGGATAGACATTCAAAAATAGGCCATACGGATCAAGCACAGGATACAGGACGATCGACACGAAAGAGTAAATGGACGGGCACACGACGGTGCGTAGAGGGTAGTGGCAAGACGGCGGATAGATCATCATCCACGTACCAAATTGGTGCCATGCCCTCCGTACGAGCTCCCAGAACGCATGCAAACATATTGTAGCGGGGACCATTGAGATTCGGCGGCGGGATTGCAGTTCTGAAGCGGAGGAGGGTGGTTCAACGCAAGTAAGAGAGACCAGATCGTGCAACCGGTTGAAACTCCTTGAGAACTATACAGTGCCCTGCACGCAGTCAAGCTGAGTCCAGAACAGCAAGAATCAGGATGAATGGACAAGAATTGCGGGAGATATCGCTGTTCGAAGTGGCGGAGGTACCAGAGGCAGGCAGAGACGCAGAGTGTGCGAAAAAAAGCGCGAAACGCGCCGGCGACAAGCGCCGTGCAAGCTGCAGTAAGCTCAGCCCGTCTGCTCCTACTCTGACCACTTCACTCTCAATACCCTGGGTGCATGCTTCTACCGTTATACCTCTAGAGCGTCATGGTCTCTCTCGCAAAACCGCCTGACGGCCTCTTCGACGTCGTCAAGCACGCCATCGTCAATCACGCTCACGAACGACAAGCGGATAAAGACGAGGAACACCCGTCTACCCCTCCGCTGGCACAACCGCCCATGGTATGTCGTAACGCATGTCCAAGCACGCCTGGTGGTCTCAATGAATCCCTAGGAAAATGTTGCCAAGTTCACCCAGAGTCACTCTCAGCAACCTGAGGACGAGCGCCCTTGGAAAGATGATGGCGGGGAAGAGAGGGATGTCGATGGGCATCCACAGCTGGGCAGATCACCCAATGTGAGTGACCCTACACCCCGACCACAACCTGGGCCTCCGGTGCTTTCCATTTGTGCCTCACATTCTACTGTGACTATCCACCTGGCGATGCGCAAGGGACTTCTACCCAATGCACCTTGTTCCTCCACGCGCCCGGCCAGGGTGTTTGTCTCATGATTCTTAACTTGTGCGACATAGACCTGCCTTGGGAATGCGTGCTGTATGCCACAGCATTACGCCTCATGCGGCCGGTACGCTGGCCTGTAAGCTCTGTGCTAATCGAGCCATTGGGGTCCCTAGAGATCTTGGGCTAAGGTCCTATTCTTTGGTGGATTCTCAGGCTTCAAGATTGGGTCGAAATACCATCATGGCATGAACCGTACCGTTACTACACAATGCCATGTTCGCTATACGCCCTCACAGAAGCATATCTCGCGAGAGCATCGTTCATTGCCACGATCCGTACAGAACCTCTGGGCTTACATCAATCTTCTCACTAGGTTCATACAGAAAGCCCCCGTCCGCACGTTCACTCCGCCGACGAACAGCCGTCGTCTCCTACATCCAAAGCGTCTTTCCCGACAGCCAAGGACTCGACCACGGATGAGCAGAAACGACACGCACGTCGTGGTCTTTCGATTTCGACCACACGAGGTCACATATCTCAACCAGGCACACCACAGCAACGGACGGGTCCCCCGAGGTCCATCTCGTACAATTATTCTCTTTCAAGCGCGCACGGGCATACGCTCTCCCCTTCCATCTCTAGGCGCCGCGATGACAGCACGCAGGCGGAGGAGGATCCAGACCGGACATACGACTTCCCACCTGCCACATCGCCCTTCCGAGGAGCTCTTGAGTATGGTGATCAAGAGCTGCGCGAGCGCGAACGGGAGATCGCGGAACGGAAACACCGACGTAAGGAGAGCTACTTCCCAGAAGTATGGAACCCAATGAAGTGGCTCTCCGAATCCCCCAAGGGTACGCCGAAACAGGAGGAGGTTCAATTCACCCTCGGCCGTTCTCGTACGGATGTTGGTCATCGTTCTCACGAGAGCGAGGGCGAGGAACCTGCAGGGCTATCTCAGACCACTTCTCCGCAATCTCCGACGACATCCCCTCGCCTACGGTACTCGCGTTCTATGCCTCATATGAACGATGAAGCGCGTTCACCCGCCGCACCGAAATGGGGCAGATTGCGGTCACTCATCCCCCACATCGCCAGCCAGGCCAAAGCCCAGACACCGGCACCCTCGGCCGTGGTGTCTCCAAACGTGAACATCACTGATGAACTCATCACAGGCGGTCTTGCCACGCTTATGTTACGACTCTGGATTGAGCGGGACGAGCGAGGTCATCGGCGGGTGCCCGCTCTATTCCACAGACTGCGCATTCGCGTGAGCGACAGTCTGCACCCTCTGCATGGGAACAAAGCTGTATTCCGGATCGAATGTGAGTACGCCAATGGTGCGGTGCGCTGGGTGGTGTACCGCCAATTGCGCGAGTTCTTGTCCCTTCATGGTCATTACACTCTGTCCAATGCATACAACCGGAATATAGAAACGATGCCGGAGTTCCCTTTGACCAGTAGGTGACCAGTATTACTGCAGCGACAAGCAGCCTGTTCACTATTTGCAGCTCTCCCGTACTTCAAGTTCCTGAAGGAGCGCGGTAACGATGTGGGGCGCGCGGATTTTGCTCGTCTGCAGCGCGAGACCCTGGAGAACTATCTGATAGGACTCATTCGCGCAGTCGTATGTTACCATATGCACGTCTTCGTACACTATTCATTCTGACGATTATGCAGATGTTCCACCCTGCCGTGAACCGGCTAGCTGGCTTCCTCGAGCTTGGGGCGCTCACTATCGCATTGGCTCAGTCTGGCGGCGCGCAGTATAAAGCAGGCTTCCTTCGTCTGGAGGCCGTTGCACCGAAGGGTTTGTTTGGTCGCAGAGCCGCAGGCTGGCGAGAGAAAAAGAAGCAGAGATGGTGCGCCGTTCGCGAGAGCTATATGGTCGCCATGGAAGAGATGGGAGAGGTGAATGCCAAGACACGTTACCTCGATCTATATGTGCCTACTAATCCTTGAGTACAGCTTACCGTCTGGGACGTGTTCCTAATCGACCAGGACTTCAAGATCGAGCGACCTACGCGGTACTATCGTCAGGGACTCAACCTCTTCCACCAGCTTGACGACCACGAGAGCGAGCATGAGGAAGAAGTTAGAGCTCATGGCCAGGATAAGGCCAAGGTCGAGTATCAACCTCGGCCACGGAAGAGGCTTACATCCACTGTCGGCTCGATCAAGAGCTCTATCTCGAAGGTCCTGCACCTCGGGCACCAGCGTCACCACGAGCACGGTGATCACCGCAATCATAGTGCCTCCATGAACAATCTCGGCGAGAGTAGCCAGCATGGTCGGCGTCGGTCTGACTCTACTACGTCAGTGTCAAGCGCGGAGTCGCGCCCATCCTCTCGTCCGCTCACACCTATGTTTGATCCCTCAACGAATACCAATCCTCTCGAGGGCGGGATGCACGACCACGATCATGTGCGTGAGGAGGACGTAAGGCCCCCAACGGAGGACCCGGGAGAGAAGCGGAAGAAGAGCTCCAAGGATGTGTCGAAGCACACGTTCTACGTCGTCAATTCGCAAACGCGCCTCAAGCTGTATGCCAAGAACGAGCGGCAGATGTTACAGTGGATCGCGGCCCTTGAACGCGTCGCGAAGGAGAGCCACTATACGGGCAAGAACCGCTTCGACAGCTTCGCCCCGATAAGATTGAACGTCGCGGCACAATGGCTGGTTGATGGCGTAAGTGGTTGCATAGCGAGTGTGTATGAGGAGTTACCGACAATTACCCTCTTCAGCGCGACTACTTCTGGAACTTGTCGAGAGCCATTCTCCTTGCGCGCGAGACGATTCAGATTCACGATTGGTGGCTCTCTCCTGGTACGTAGCTAGAGACTGAGTGTGTCGAATGTTAGACTGACGACCGCTTCAGAGTTGCAGCTGCGCCGACCGAACAAGGATCGCTACCGTCTCGATCGCTTGCTCGAGAAGAAGGCAAAGGAAGGTGTCAAGATCTACATCATTCTCTAGTATGTCTCAATACCCATACTTCAAGTCTCTCGTACTCATAACGCGACAGCCAAGAGGTGTCAAGTAGAACGACGCCGACGGACAGTCATTACGCCAAACAGCGTCTCACTGCACTGCACCCGAACATCATGGTTCAAAGATCTCCTTCCCACTTCCAGACGGGCACTTTCTACTGGGCGCATGTAAGTTGTTCCCATCGCGAGACTGGTTTTGGGACTCACAATCCCGGTTAGCACGAGAAGCTGTGTGTCATTGACCAAACAATCGCATTCATGGGCGGTTTGGACCACTGTTTCGGACGGTACGTCCTTCCTAGTATCTATCGAGCGCGCATTCATATGTGATCCAGTTGGGATACGCCTCAGCACGTCTTGGTAGACGACCCTGAACCTGGCCCTGACGGCCCTGAATACATCTGGCCCGGTATGTTACTATCGGTTCGGTCTCAACGAAGAACCCCATCTGATCTTCCGATAGGCAAGGACTACAGCAACCCTCGAGTACTCGATTTCCACACTCTGCACAAGCCGAACGAGGATATGTATGATCGCACGAAGGTCCCTCGGATGCCTTGGTAAGTGCCACATGGCCTACGAGTGCATTTCTTCGCGGCTCACTGCTTTCAGGCACGACGTATCTATGCAAGTGGTCGGACAACCCGCTCGTGACCTTGCGAGGCATTTCGTACAGCGGTGAGCAGATTGACTTCCTCATAGAACGATCAGTTGACTGAGCGTCCTGTTAGGTGGAACTATCTACTGAGGATCAAGGTATGCGTTACGAATGTGGTTTTAGGCCCGTTCCTGAATGCGTTTTTGCTAGAATCACTCGCGTGCTATGCCATTCCTGCTCCCTCCGCCCGAATTCAAACCCGGAGAGCTTGCCGATATGGGTCTGACGGGAACGTGCGAGTTGCAAATCTGTCGTTCAGCCGGTCCATGGTCTCTCGGTACACCAGAACGCATCGAGCATTCGATCCAGAACGCGTATCTCAAGGGTGAGACATCCTCGTCCTGCTTTGAGTATGTTTGTGATTAACCGAATTCTCCTTATAGCTATCCAGATGTCAGACCATTTCGTGTATATTGAGAACCAGTTTTTCATCACTTCGTAAGCTAAGCCTTACTATGGAAACCAACGAGGTCTAACAAGACATGCAGTACGGTTGTAAATGAGGTGAAGATCGAGAACCGAATTGGAGATGCACTCGTACATCGTATCATCCGTGCCCATCGCGAGCGAACGCCGTGGAAGTGCTGCATAGTCATCCCGCTGTTGCCAGGATTCGCGTTCCCCGTAGACCACAGCGACGCTAGCGCGGTAGGTCACAATGATACATTGGATGCTCACAGGTGCTGACGACTGCCTTTAGATACGTATCATTTTGGAATGCCAGAACAGAACCATCTGTCGAGGGCCTAACTCGATCTTTGCTCGTCTACGGAAGGAAGGCATCGATGTAAGTAGTTTTTTTTATATCCAGAGGACTTCCTCTTACACAGCTCTCCTCCAGCCGGATGAATACATCACTGTCTTCTCCCTACGCAACTGGGGGAAACTGCGCGGCGAAGTGTTGACGACCGAGCAGGTTTGTTTTGACCCCTTGTACTGCGGCGATATACGTTCTGACAAGAGCATTCAGGTGTATATCCATGGCAAGGTCTGCATCGTCGACGATCGCCTCGCCATCATTGGTAGTGCCAACATCAACGAACGGTCTCAACGTGGCGACCGCGACTCAGAGATCGCCGCTGTCATCCGAGACACAGATATGTTGGACTGGTATGTTATCAGTGGCGCGTAGATCTCGTCGTGTTCTGACAGCGACGACAGCACCATGGCCGGGAAGCCTTACAAAGTCGGGCGCTTCGCTCATTCGTTGCGTGTGCGCCTGATGAGGGAGCATCTTGGAGTTGACGTCGATGCTTTGTACGAGGAAGACTTGATGGCTGCTGAGCCGACCAAGGAGGCTTATGAACAAGAGCAGTGGGATCCTGAAGGCGAGCAAGAGTTTGGTCGCGAGGATGGAGTCACCCACATAAGCAAACACCAACAGCGTACTGCGTTGGGTTCGCTCATGCACGACACGATTGATGGCCTCGAGCAAGGTAGACTGTTTTTCCATCATAAGACTTTTGTTACTGATGGCTGACACTCGCGGTAGCAATTCATGGCACCTCTGAAGTCGGCTCAAAGGACATCGCAGCGTTGATGAGGAAGGCTGGGATGAAGACCAAAGGGGCAGATGCTACCGCCGGAGACCGCTTCTTGCGCGAGGAGCGTGAGATGTATACTCGCGAGGGCGAAAAGGAACCTGGGTTCCCGAGTTCGGTAGTCCCGACGCTTGAGGAGAAGGTTGTTGCGGAGGGACGTCCGCTGCATAAGCATCGCGCTGCGTCACCCATCCAGGAGTCAGGCGAAGAACAGGAGGGCGAACGGAAGGGCAATGGGACTGCCTACAACCACAACGGCGATGCAACAGCCGCAGGCCCAAGTCAACCCGTGAAATGCTCTACTGCAACACAGAATGGCCACGCCCGGTCAGCAACGCCCCCTCAAGCTCGCCTCGAAACTGGTGAATTATATGGAGCGCCGGCCGATGCCTCCGTCGATCCCACACGAGACGATCAGCCTCCACATGCACGTTCAGGCAAGAACGACGCCGATGAGGAGGAAGCACAGGCTCCAGGTGCTCGTGCGACGCTGCGAAAACATCTCGCGGCGAAGCTGGGCAACAAGCAGTGGCAGCTACCGACACCTGCTCCGCAAGTCGATCCACACGGGTTCGAGGACCCGATCTGCGATGCGTTCTGGAAGGACGTCTGGGTCGCATCTGCTGTTCACAATGTTCGTATACCTTCTAATTATCAGTGGTCAATAGCTAATGTTATGGATAGACCGAGATCTACCGTAAGGTATTCCATGCCATTCCGGACGATCTCGTCACGACTTGGAAGCAATACAAGGAGTTCATTGTCCACCACGAGCGGCTCAACAAACCAGTAAGCTCAAGCAATGTTACATCCTTTGTTCACTTACAAGTAATCTATCAGGTGAAGGAAAATGATTCCTCGGAGCCTCCACTGGCTCGCATGCCTTCTGAAGCCGCGGATCATGAAGCACCCGGACAAGCACGAGTCGCTGAGCATTACGCCCATGCGTCTGATGACAACCTCGCGCGAGAGAAGGAGCATGCGGACGACTACGATGGTTCGCGCGCATCTTCAACACCTCTACCTCCGGAGACACCGCCCGCTGCGCCAGGGGCGAAGGACAAGGAGAAAGAAAAGGAGAAGCAACGACCGGCACCGAAGGGGCCGAAGCCTTTCGATCAAGCAGAAAGAGAGGAGATGGAGAATCTGCTGCGCGAATTGCGCGGACATCTCGGTCAGTGAATCCTTTCTTCTAGACGTTTTATGGTGCTGACTAGTATGCCCAGTATTGTACCCTACGCGATTCTTGGAAGGAGAGGACCTCGCGAACAATTTCCTGTTCCCATCAGATCGGTGAGTACCTCATATGCATGTTCGACGGCGCCGTACTCACTCAGTCTCTCCAGGCTCATGCCTCTCCCTATCTACGATTAGAGATACCCTACATAACAAGACCAGGCGATTACAGTTGGGCTATACCTCAGATGACTTTCTCCTCTTGACTCTCATTATCGTCCTGTACTATATCGCGGACTCTTATAACTTATAGAGACAAGCGATGGTCGCTTTTATCCTCCCCTTTCCTTAGCAGCGCTCTTGGTCCAAATGAACTTCGTTCTGGCCCTTGCAAGGTGAGTTGTAGGGTCTCGAGCGTTTCCATCCTTCGCACTCGCTCAGAGAGCGTAGTGACAGAACTTCAACCGAGAGATGTACAGTTACACTAACTAATCGAACAGAACAGAAGTTAGGACGTCAGGACAGTTGATGAGAGTGACATCGTCTGGCGCTCCCGCAACCGAGCTTTGATCTTAGTGGGTCGGAGGGGGTATGCGTGAGTTTTGACTATCTGCTATTGCAGCCGATCTCCGTTAACGGATGCGCAATAACGTCTGGCCCGCTTGTGTTACACCATGTTCTGTAAATGCGGAAGGTGTCAATAGAAGTGTGTCCTATAATATTCCCCTGCATCTGCCCAGCCCGCGGGATGCTGAAGCCTGAGTCGGACGACTGGCAATGACACAGACTTTGGGATGACCTACTCACCACCGTTTCCATTTTGGGGCCGACACTACGACGTACGTCAAGAGCGGAGTCTTGAGTCATGATCGCTCCGCCTGAAACGATGTGCACGTGACTCACGCGCGTTCATGCGTTTGGAGGCGCTTACTGAGCACTCTACCTGTTGTCTCTCGTCGTCGACCATGAGCTACCCCCCAGGAATGCCTCCGCCGCCTCCGGGCATGAGAATGCCCCCACCTCCTCCCGGTATGCTAGGCATGCCGCTTGCGCCTCCAGGAATGCCGTCTCAACCG